>JAOXNN020000029.1:216463-229782 GCA_028571205.2 Hydropsyche betteni | reverse complement strand
GAGCCATGGCAATTAGCGTCCATCGGTTTTGCGGCAAAACATGCACCTACCATCCGACGCAACATACCCGGACCAGAAGCGAGCCGAGTACCTACATAACAGATTGGCCCAATCGTTGACAATCGGAGGCCCTGTCCGTGGTACGGGCTTTGTCGTCGGCGAAGGACCCGCAGGGTGTCCTGCAGGACCCGTGCCACCCCCCCGCTTGGGGGTGGTCGTGTGGATGTATTTGCGGGGGTGGGTGTGGCGTGTGCATGTCGGTGTTTTGTACGGGCTGGACGACATGCAGTAGTCGGATGCCGTTACTCTGCAGTACACGACCTTTGTCAAACGATAGGGTTGTTGGAGTTTTGATGGATTGGATGTGTGTGTGTGTGTGATGGTTTTTTTGTTGTTGTTGAACCGGTGATTTGTTGGGTCGTTTAGAGCAGTGCTCCGCAACCTTTTCTCACCCACGGCACACCAAAATCCTTCTTAGAATTCTGCGGCACACCAAAGCTAAAATATATAGGTAGTCGCAAATTTTCTTGTCCCCCTCCCCTCCCCCGACATGCAATCTCCAAAATTCCAATGATGTATGTATGCTTTAAAAGTATTGCATGAAAGTTTCATCTTCTCCCCCTTTTGTGTAAAGGAAGATAGAGCAAAAATTTCTTCCAAATGAATTATCTCTATCAAACTGTATCACCATAAAATTAACAATTTATTTATTTTTTTCGGTTCATTTTTTAATATTCTATACATTTTGAAAAATAGACAATATAATGAAAAATTGTAAAATGACAAATACATTGAATTCAACCACGGCACAACTGTATCCGGCTCACGGCACACCATTGTGCCACGGCACACCAGTTGCGGAGCACTGCAGTACAGTACAGCCTTGTACAGTGGATGTTATAAAAACAAACTCAAGTTCAATAAAAACGAATAAATCAAACGTACACCGGCAATATACAAAACCCTTCACACAGCCAATCGCACACTAAAATCCAAACTTTTTCCAACTGATTAAGATTCAAATGCCTCACACGTACAACAATCATCGGGAAATTTTCCGTTCCCGCCCAATTTTCCGGCACTTTCACTGTTCCCGGGACGCGTCGGCAATAAAACTCGACGCCCGCAATTAGCGCCTGGCGTTTGCGCCCTATTTAGCATCACGCAATTCCTTTTGTGCCGCACACATTATTAAAAAGTGTACATAGACGTAAGAAATGAATGTGTATTTGTGTATGGATATGGGCGTACGTTTCGTGTATGTAAATGGGAAACTGTCGGTTTGCCGAATCGGGAAGCCTTCCTTCGACGGAATGAATATAAATTGAGCTGGAAACAAATTGCCTAACTGTAAAATGAAGCAGCTACCAGGTCGATTTTTTTAAGTGTTATATTGAGTTTTTTTTTAATATATTACCTGAAAAAATCAACTAAATTTTAGATTTATAGCAAAAATGATAAGGATAGTGTTGTATTGGATGTACCGGTTAAGTTAAATGACATGTGTCATGATCAATAAACGAACAGGTAACCCGACAGATGATTTGAAAAAAGATGCTTTTAATGTCCATCTTTTTGAGTTTTTTTTTTCACTTAATATAAGAAAAAAATTGAGCTTTATACTGAATGAAATGAAGCTTTATACTGCTAGTGTGTATATTATGAAAAATATAACTAATATTTTTATTTATTATTATTTTTTCAGAATCATTCGAAAGTCGATGAATAATTGAATAAGATATTCCTTGATAAAACTAATTTGTTATAATTATTTCAAATATTATTCTGAAAAGTCATAATCAACATTCATTTAATAATTTTGCTTTCCTGATCCATTAATCAAGTTTTACAAAAAAGCACCAAAATTTATCACAAGAAAAACGTTCATATTCAATATTCAAATCTGTAATTAAACGATAATTACATCTTTCACGCTACAATTAAAAAACACATACAGTCGATTCATCTCGAACGTCAGACGAATGCGATAAGTCGTCAAATTACCTGCAACAAAACAAAAACAACAATTAAAAAACACTTCATCAAAAATATATATAATTATGAATGCGTCGACGTTTGACAACCACTCATTAACTCTTTATATGATAACTATCGTGTGTCATATTTATAGCGCTTTTGTGATGTATG
The DNA here is from genome assembly GCA_028571205.2 of Hydropsyche betteni. Lineage (NCBI taxonomy): Eukaryota > Metazoa > Arthropoda > Insecta > Trichoptera > Hydropsychidae > Hydropsyche > Hydropsyche betteni. Next base: position 227,634 of record JAOXNN020000029.1, on the reverse strand, counting down.
AACGAGTGCGTAATTGCACTCGATTCGTACAAACATTCCATTCAAAAAAATTATGTAAATATACGAAAACGAGTGTCGTAATCGTAGATTATTCTCCGACGAATATCCTGTTCGAATTCATTGATAGTTAAACTCGAATTGAAGTTGGACGTCATGTTTGTCGTTATTTGAAGGATCTTCATTATTTTCTTAACGACTCAACTCGAAAAGTGCTCGAAGACGATGCTCGAAAGATAAAATTGTATTATTTTCTAGAACATTCGTCGGAACAGTGCGCCAAAATAAAATATTGCATAATGCTATTGCGTTATCCGGACAATTGTATCGTAACGCGAGTTGTGTGCGTTTGGTATATTTAAATCGGTTTGTTTTCTGCGGAAATTTTGAATTTTTGCCAAAGAATTCTGCAAAACGAATCGAATCCGCCCACGCAACACTTTTTCATTATCACCAAATCGATTTTTTTCGATTTTGGAACATGTTTCTTCCGATGTTCGATTCACTTCGAAACTCGATCGATCATATGAATCGATGATTGATTTTTTTGGAAATTTACCGTTTCAGCCGTAATACGATATCATGACAATATTAAAAGTATTATTTTGTTTGTTAAAATCAGGTCATTTATTATCAACGACTAAGGATTTCGCTATTGATAATTTTGTGAGAATCAACCATCAGTATTATCGGTAATATGGAATAAATCATTTATAATACATGTTGTCCAAGATAAAAGGTCATCAATAAATATAGTCGTACACTCAGTTGATTATTTTTTTCTATCGTTAAATTGTTTTTTTTTTTTATAATTTGCAACAGACAAAAATATTTTTGCGATATTTTTTAAATATCATAAAGACTTTCGACTTTTGCACATTTATAAAAATTCGTTTCTTTTAAAATAAATTTGTCGATAGAGAAAAAATAAAATTTAAAAATGCAATGCAAGTTTATAAAAAGCACCTGAAGATTCTGCAATGGCTTCATCAACTTGATAATACATCAATATCATCATCATCATCATTGTCGACCATTTTTGGTGCCCACTGTAGGACAAGATCTCCCATCAAATATTGGAGGTCTAGGTATACCTTATCCGAGAGCCAACCTCGTATTGAATATATCAATATACCTATTGATAAATAAAATTTTCGATATTTTTTTACATCCCTCTACTTTTGAACGTTTAACATTTTCAGGGACCAATTATGTGCCCTCTACTATAATAGTAATGACGAATGGTATCAATTTTCGAATCCCCAATACGGAAAAAAACTACAAATCACCCGCATTACACGATCGACACAACCAAACCAACAACAAACAACATCCACACACACAAAACCCCAAAAAATTTCCCAACCGACCGCCGATTTTCCCCGAAAACAATCAGCCCATTGAAGATGGCGGCCATTGAGCGGCGGCAATGCAACAATTTGTTTAACCGCTCATTAATTGGCGCTTTCCTCGTTAACCGAAGCCCGTCGGCACGTTTGCCTCAATTGATTCGCATGAACCAGATCATTGTAGAAATGCACCATAACATTTCTATGTGTCCTCTGTGCGCGTCATAATGGCGGCCGTTGTGAGTCGGGATTCTTCGTTTGCAGAACGCGCGATTTATCGTTCGGGTTTGCCTGTTTGTGTTTGTTGGCTGGTTTTGCTTTTGTAATTTCGATGTATGCTCGTTTGACGGAGGAATGTGTGTGTAAAATGTCGTGTGTTAAGTTCAAATCGAGCAAGTTGGAAGTGAGGTTATGTAATGGGGTTATGTGTGGTTGTATTGTTTTGTTTTTGTAATTTCGAAGTATTTTCGTTTAGTTTATGTCGTAATTGTGCTTGTGTGTTAAAATTATGAAGTATTATACCATATTTAAACTTCAAATTAGAATATGTCAAGGTATATTAAGAGTTAGGTTATGCGGAGAGTTAAGTTTAGGTTATGTAAACCGTATCATATAAAGTAGTATTTATAATATAAATTTAACTATTTTATAAAAATTGTCGATCTTTCATATCATAATAATACACATAACTAAAAAAATAAATACGTAATGCGATATATTTTTAGTATAAATAGAAAATTTCATTACTGTGCAATATTAAATGAAAACAAGCAAATGGAATTTTTCCATTATTGAAATCTTATATTGAAAATTTATTTGTTTTTTTTTCGCACATCAAAGGGAATTTTATGCAATATGAACATTAAAAAAACGTTGTTATTGTCTCTCACGATACGTTGATTGATGACTCAAATGTACCGTGAAATTCAATACGCATGAGAAATATCAATTTGTCTACAGCTCAAAAGTCAAAAGCCAATGATCAACGTAACAGAAGACAATGACTAATATGCAATATTATTTCAATAGACAAAAACCAACTATAACAATCGATGACTACACCAATAGAAATGCGATGAATTTTCCCTATAAGAGATAGTTATTTTTTATGCACTCTGTATCCGTGATTCGACCGAACAATTCAATATTGTCACAAACGAGGTTATCTTCTGCGAACAATATGTATGAATCTGGGTTAAGCAAACGTCACGACACGCACTTTCATTTTCCTGACCGATTTATATATTTTTTTTTCAGGGAAAATCAGGCCGAAGACAAAATGTTTTCAGGTCATCATAGGGACACACTTTTTCAGCCGAAATGAAAGGTCGTCGAATGTGGGCGGGAAATGGGGGGGTTTTTTTTTAATTCAGATAATTTGATCTACGATTTCGTATCGAATCTTTATGAAAGTTGTGCTATTTTATATATCGAAGTATATTGAGATTTGTTTCAAAATAAAGTTTGCATGATTTTAATTTTTCTTTGATCGATAATTATTAATTTTTAAAATTGTTGTTTAATGAAAAATTATTTTTATGTAGATATCGAATATTTTTCGGATTCAACAGTTTTTGTATAGAAATTCCAATCAACAAGTCAAATCAGCTTCATTGCATTATATTATATCATTTTTTTTAATATTCAGCAAAATTTTATATTGAAATTAATCGAAAAACACTTCGATTCGAAATTGCAAAATAAGCTAATGAGAATATTTAAAAATAAGATTGTTTTTAAAAGAAAATTCAAAAAAAAAAAATCAGCACCCAAACATAAAATGCATTTGAATATAAATCTAAAAATTTTCAAAACACTTAATTTAAAAAAAAAAAAAACTAAAAATAAACACGAAAAATTGGAAAATCGCCTGAAAATTCGCACTTCGCCACTGGCACTGAACTGAATAATATATTATCGCATAAAAGCTCGCGCGCCCATAGAAATTGCACAATGCAAAGTTTCCGCATTATTTCGCATAATAATATTATATTGTATTATTTATGGGCTCGGTTCAAAGTCAATGGCATTTGAATTTCGACCTTGTGCCGAAAAAAAATTTGCGAACTGCTTTGAATTATCGCATTCGACGCTTATCGAGGTCATTGTGCAAAAAGTGCTATAAAAAGTATCCAAGATAATATTCAACAGCTGATTCTGAATGTATGCTGCTTTTTGAGAATTTTTTTGAATAGTAAATTATTTTTTTTATAATGCATTCGTTGATTTATTTATGAGGAAAGGAGTTGAAATTTTGATTATACGTATCAAATAATTTAAAAATTATTTACACATATTTTTGATCAAAATAATTTTTATATACCCGGAAATTTTATTATAAGGAATATTTATATCTAGATCAAAAAATATTTGTATATGGATAGTAAAATTAAAGATAAAATCAACTTATAATAAAATGAAATAATTTCATTGATTCCTCTAAATGTTTTTATATAATAGTAAACGAAGATAATATTTAATCGAATTGTGACTTATAAATACTCGTCAGCGATCATCAACAATTGTATTCACCATTTTCTAAATCATGCATAAAAAAATTAACTACCCCTGAGGGTGAAATGTCGATACAAAAGTGCGGTCGAAAGTTCAACGCAAAAGTCGTCAACTGTATACAGCCGCACCCATTCCTTCCCCACTAGGAAATAAAGCAGGTGTGATATAGTGGTGTGGAACATGCTAACGAGGCACGTGCACTCGACCACAAATTCTCAAATGTTTCAGCTGAAACGTGTCTGAAGGACCACTCGTCTAGTCTGAAAATTTACGGGAATTTCCCAACCGTTTCGTCTAATGAAGGTGCTTTTTTATGTTCGTTTATTTATTTTTTATGAACTCATCCTTTTTTTTAGTATATTTTAATATTTATATTAATTAAATATATGTATAATATGAATATTTAGTTATATCGAATACGACCAATTGATAAATATTTTCGATTTTTCTCTAAGTTTTTAGAATATATAAAAAAACTTTCAAAACTATCGATGTTATACGGTTTTTAAACTTAGACATTGAACTATGATTTAGAAATTAAACTATATTTGAATTTGAGTTTGAAAATATGAATTTGAAGTTTAAAAGTAGAATTCAAATTCAAATATAGTTCAATGTCTAAATATTTCCACGCTTAGTTTGCAACTATAGAGTAATTCATATGTCTAATTTAAAGTAAAATTGAATTTGAGATAGGTATAAAAACTGTAATAATCCTTTCCCATATAATAGACACCATAAGATGTATTTTTAACGATTTTATCTTTAATTGGGAAACTATGAAACTTTAGAAACCCGAACCTAATAGCCCCAATCCTGTACATATCACCGGGGGCAATTTCGATCGCACTTTTCTTAAGTAACGAAACGCTTTTCGACATTCGAACCATCCTCAAAGAAACAGACACGGACATGCGAGACGAAAAGGAAGAATATCATCAAAAACAAATGAAAGAAGACGAGCCAGAAGGAATTTGTTCCAATGTCGATAATTAATGGAAGCGTTTGCTCGATACGATGGAATCTCAAGCTCCGATGTGAAGAACTGAAGAGTCACACTAATGAAGTCTGGTGTTGAATTCGAGAAAGGTATTCAGTGCTCTTGTGTTATCGGATAAGTGAAGTGCTTTGTCAAAAGACGTATTTTTAAGTCGTGGAAGGGAAAAGTCGGACGTGGAAGGAAGTGAGGAAACGGTGGATGGAATTTTTGATTATATTGTGTGCGATTTTTGATTTAGGGTGAATCATGATCGTTTAGGTTTTTTGTTTGCGAATTTGGTATCGCTAAAATTTTGGGTTATGAAATGGTTTTTTTTTATGGTATTACGAGATATTTTTATGCGTAATTCGTGGTCGCAATATGACATGTGATAATTTGAATTCATGAATTACATATGTTTTGTTCAATAAGAGATAACATACGACTAAAATTAGTTTAATGACGTATACCATTTTATATTTATTTTCAAAAATATCTTTGTATGCAACCGTTTAATTTTTTTCACAAAAAGATTGTAATTATTTACACGACACAATTATAAACGACTCGAGATTATTTCGATATATTCAACTTCTTCAAAGTTGTTTTCTTTCATATCACAAATCAACAGCTTAACCTCGTCGATTACCGAAGGTAAGCAACACATAAAACAGACAGTAAATAGATGTGACACTAAACAATTGACTTACGACCGTTTAACAAGAGACGATTTCAAAATTTAACTTCTTCATAGCACTTATAATAAAAAAAACCAAATTTATAAATCTTGTATTACATACCATGATGAATACCAACGTAAAATTCTATTCAATTATAATACAAAAACCAAAATTTTCTCCTTTCATACCGAAAAATTACAACCTTGAAAATGAGTCACGACACCCATGTATGGTGCTAATTTATTAAGCACGCACTACACGCGTTTCGAGCGCGAAAAAGCAAAAACTACAAGATGGCCCCAAATCGAGAGTGAATTTCATATCATTACGACCCACTCGAAAATACGTCATTAAAATACGCAAAATCGTCCTTGAGCATTCGAATTTCGTCACAAAGCCGCCAATAATTTAAATACTATTTGAAATGAACCGTAGTAAAGTGCGGAGGACGCCAATTTCACCATTTGAGAAACGTGGGCATTGAATTTTTCAAATGTGCGAGTTCGGAATCGGTACAACAGATGTGCGATATAAAAACGATCAGTTTATTATATTTTGTGCTTAAAAGTGAAGTTTTAAATCGGTAATTGAGGAACGAATTTCCTAAAATGGACGCCCGTTTTGTATGAATGTCGTATCAATGTCGGATTTTCTATTTAATTCAAAACATTTTCCATATCCGCTTATAAAATAAGTGCTTTTTCTTGAAAAATTCCTTGAACATGTGTTGCATATAAAATACGCTCTTATTTATTTATTATTCAGTATGTGAAAACGAATATAAATCTTGACGATAGATTGAAAGCTTCTGGAGTATTATACGAATGAGAAATAAATATAAAGGACCAAATATGTATTTTTTTATCGAATTTCATATATTTTCATTTTATTAAGGACGAATCGATCGACCCATTTTCACGGTGAGGGTGCGGCAGAAATTAATGAAAAAATGGTACAATAAAATTTTTCGACATTTAATACCGCATAAAATACGCATTTATAAGCACTAATAATTAATTAACAGACTATAATCGTGTCGTTAAAAAATAAGGCTTTTAAGTTTAGTTTGAATGCCCCAAAGGCGTGGGATCGGATTGGGTAACGAAAAGTGATTACGAAACATTTAGAGGTTCATGACCTCAAAATGGAAGTAAAAATTAAACAGATATTATTGATTTATGAGATAACAACGGAAAAAATTTATTATCTTCCGATTGTGACATGGTATAATATAGTACATGCCGATTTTTTTGTATTTTTATTATTTTTGATTATAAGTGAAATGATAATTTACGAATTGTTTCAGATTTTTTTTAACAGAGTGCTTATTACATTCTATAGAAATAAAATATTTGATACAATTAAGCTAAATGAAAAAAAAAATAAATAATTATTCAAATCATCTCTCTGTTTATTAATCGCCTGAAATTTTGCTTATCTTACATTTAAAATTGACAATATAATAATTGATTTAAAATTGTAATTATCAATGCGAATACTTTGCAATCAAAATGGAAATATTTTCTAATACAATATGCATTAACCTCTCGCATTTATAAAAACGTAACAATTTCTAATTGATGATATCACACAGGAAATTACACTCGAAGGAGAACCTCAATTGATGCAATAAATTCACGGCCGAACGACATTTTTTATTCATACGATCAATCAACAATTAATTCATTAATCATTTCGCGCGCGAAAACGCCCATAACCTCAAACCAGACATAACCTCGATGCAGACATAACCCCAATTTCTTTTCACGAAAAATTTTCACAGATGCTCGCCACATTCTGGACGTGTATATGGGTCATAAAATAATGCTTTTATTGCTCGTTTCATATACATATATAATTTGTTTCAGAGGAAAGATGTTATCGTTTCAAAAAAGTGCCACAAAAAATTTTGATTCCCATATAAGTCAGATAGACAACACATGTTTATGATTTATATGCATTTAATAAATATATGATTATGTATTTTTAATATTGATTTAACTTTGTGTTTCTTATAAAATATTTGAAATGATCAACGCGTGTGGTCTTTCAGTTGAAGGTTCATAAATTGTTTATATAAAAAATACTTTCCTTAAAAAATAAAGGGTTTTTTGTATTTATTTTTTTCACTTAATGACAAATAAGTCGAGGGTGACGTTAGTGATGACGCGTTGATGATGACAGGATCACGATCCTTAGAAATTCCTTTTTTTTCATATGGCAACCGAAAAAAACAGATTTTTAAGGACAAGGGCGATATTTATTGCGTCATGCTTAAAAAAATCAACAAATTTGCGATGAGAAAATTACTTTTAATGATCCTCGATTACTAATTTTATTGCATACGAATCGACATCGAAATTATAAAAATTACGCATAAAATTTGTATTCTATTCATAAAAAAAATTCAAATTTAAACAAATAAAATCACACATTTGAAACGTCGAAATTAAATCAAAAATAATAATGCATGTATATTATATTATATTTACGGTAATTTTCGTTCAAATGACAATAATATCCGGAAACGGTTCCGTTGATCGCTTGACCGATCGGAATAATTCGTTTGTGGCCGAAAATTAACGACGCAGAATCCCGGGATTTCCCGGGATCCGACCCCAAAAAATCGACAACGAGCCGTGAATGTAAAAAAATCGAGTTTTCGAAACGATTCCGTGAGATCTTTGATACGATCTGTACAAATATATGCGTTGTCACTTTATGGTTTTCTAAACATATGGGATTAGATAGGAAAACTTTTCCATATGGTGGGACCGTTATGTGTTTTTTTTTTCTTAAATATGACAAATATGGAGATGAAACATTCAGGTGGAATTTCATCGAAAAAATATTTGTTTTAAAACGATTTATTTATGCGCGATGGGTAAAGAGCGGGGACTGGAAATTGTTTCGGGTGGCGAGCCTAAGTTCTGTCTTGTTATAATAAACCATTTTTAATTTCTTCGAAATCTGTTTGTAGTTCTAATTTTGGAAATCTTTCGTGACATTTTTTGCATAGTGAGAGAATGATCCGACTTTTTTTTCTAAGGTTTTTTTTTAAAGTAATAATTTGGGCTAAAATTTTATAATCAAATTGAATACTTCAAATACGATTATTTCTTTAACTCAATCAAATAATTCAGAATGTTGATCAAAAAACAAAAATCGTTTTGCCAATAAGTCTATTTCAGTTCAGGAAAATTATTAGTTTTGTTTTATTTCCAAAAATATGATGATATCATCTTTTAATATTCATACACCACTAACTTGTTGTTATTTATTAAACTTTTTAATTCATTTTAAATTTTATATAATTTAATCTTTTTTATTATTAAATAAATATTGCAGTGGGCCAGATTTGGCCCGCGAACCGCCTTTTGCCCATGCCTGGTAAAGAATGTGGGATAAATCAAAACATATACAGCTTTATTAACCTTCTCTTGTGTATTATAAATTATAATATAATTTGAATCAAATATATTTTCTAATAATTGATATTCTTTTTCTGAATCTATAGAAATGTAAATAAATCATTAGATCAATAAATTTCTAAAAAAAATCAATGAAGATGTTAACATATTTAATTTTAGTACATAATAATAAATTAACGATAATCATACTAAATCAAATGCCATTTAAAAGACACGCAAATATTATTCAATAAAGATTTATTGCGGAATTGATAATGATTAATTTCTCAAAATAAACGAAAATCAATTATTTTCACAATAAATATCTGAAATCGTACGAAGGCTAAAGAAGAAAGGCCGATTTAAAAAAAAAAGCATTAAAACGCCACAAAACAAATAAATTACAATTACACTAATTGACGGCAGACAATTATTCAATTACGGAAAAGCGTCATAAATATTCTAAGAGGAATTCGAAACGTTCGGACGAAAATTCGAATGAATATAAAAAAACGATCAACCACTGTGAGAATTTATTTCTGTAAAAGTGTCCTGTCACCGTGGCATAATTTAACCCATTGTGTCCCGTTTAATGGATCCGATTTGAAAAAAATGGCATAAATAATGCGAAACGAGCCCCGCCATTTAAGGGTTAAAACGATTCTAGGGGAAGCTTTGAGCAAACGACACATAAATTATTATTAAAAAGGTGTGAAATTTCGCATGAAACGAATCGCATTATGTCGTATTTTATTGTAATATTATGCATTGGAAAGATCAATATTGTATTTGCGAACGTTTAGATTGATTTTTTTTATACCCTTTATGAAAATGTATACATTTTAATATCTAATTCAATTTGATTCTTTCAATTTAAAATTTTCTCTCTAATCACTTTTTTTTGTTGATCCTTTCAAAAACGGGATTTCACTGTATTTGACTTTTATAATTTAAAAACCGTTTCTTCTTCATTTGACTTGTCAGATCCAAAAAAATATTAAAACACAAATAAATAAAAATCAAAACGAATAAATCATAACAAAATTTCACAAAATTTTCCATCGAATAAATCAAAAAATGACCGTAACGAATAAAATTAATTAAACCGACTCCAACCCATATCAAATATAATTTATTATATTGACTCAAAAACACATATTTCACAAAACTCACCGCACATTTTCATTAGAAACACATGTTAGTTTTGGTAAAACTATTACAACCCCTCTTTTCGGTTTCGTATACACGACCTTGCATTCATATAAAGTCGTAAAAGCGAGGAAATAAAAAAACCGAATAATTAGCATTTGTATGTCATCGCTGAAACCGGTAAAACGGGATACTACTGAGATGTTTGTATATTTTATAATCTTATTTTACACAATCTATGATTGAATGGATTTCATTTTCCATGTTTTTTTTTACCGAGTTGCACAAATCGGTGTTGAAATCGAATGTTTGATGGAATGTCGATTTTTAAATATACACCCAATCCTTTTTGCACAGGGGATACGTTTATGTGAAAAAAACTCAGTAAAAAAATTATTTATTTTATTATTAAAAAAAACTCATAACCTTTGAACCATCAAGGGTCACGAGGTGACAATACCTGAACGTATAAAAAAAACTTTTCCCATACAAAAAACCATTAATATAAATAAAATTCAAAAGATTGTTTACACAAGAGCCCAAGTATTTACCCTTCGTCGTAAACTGAAGTGAAAAAAAAAAACCGTAAATATTTAAAATTTAAACCCCTCAACGTCCGCGCAAATTAAAACAAACAATCGATTAGGTTACTTATTCTAAAACATTCAATTACTCAAATCACCGAGTGCATCGATGCATTTAATTTATTGGTGCAACAAGCTATAATTATTTTACATCCAGTTTGCACGCGATGCATAATTCGAACATCGTTATGGTCAACACGCGTCGATCGTCGGCCATATGCATAATCGTCAATTGTTAACATTGCGAACAATGCAATTAATCATTCTATTAATGTTGACTATCCGATTTAATAATTAATTAAACGGCACAATAATAGATGTGTTGTGTCATCTCATATTTTCATACTTATATTTATAATACAAATTATAGGTAACGCCAAATTAATTTAATTGAATTTGAAAAATTTCACAAATTTTCGGTTCTGAAAAATTTATAGAACGAATTTTTATTCCCGAAGGTTGCCTTCCATAATTTTCACCCCGCATCGTTTTTCTCCTAGTACCGTTTT
>JAOXNN020000029.1:194427-205588 GCA_028571205.2 Hydropsyche betteni | reverse complement strand
ACCGAAAATCCTCATACGAAACACGAGACCGAACAAAACACCGAACGTTCCAAAAATAAAGCGCGCACGAAAATCGAAAAATTAAAAACTCAAATAGTCGTGCCGTCACTCAAGAACAAAAACCCAACATACGAATTCTACGAAAACTCAAAAGTTCACTCAAACCACTGCACATATCAAAACCGACCGAAAAGGCAATTTTTTTCCCCACTGGAAAACTCGTCCATTTATGAATTCCTGAAACGTCTCCAAGAAACGTTTTCACGGAGATAGAGAAAATTTATCTTCAGATGCTTCAGCTCGTTTGTTACGAGACGCGTCTCACTTAAATGCGTATGTAACACGAAAATACATTCAGCTTCGAATATACATATGCACTTTTATAAATACGGCGGTTTCGTCGGGGCGATGCACTTCTGGGTAGAATTTTACGATTGTTCGAGACGTCTTGGCCCAGTTCGGCGATAAAAAAGAACGAAAAATGCACGCCGATGATTAAAATGTTTACAGGCGTTGATTGTGGCTTTATTAATGGTGATTGTTCGGGATTCGAGTGATGATTGTGCGACGTATGCAGTTCGGGTTATGAATTTGAATGTTTGAACATTATCCGTGTTATGTACATATGATTTAATATTAGTGGATTATAATTTGTAGGATATGATGTAATTTGCTTGTTTGGTTCAGTTTAGATTTAAGAAATGTATTTTTTCCGATAAAAACGCAAATTTATGTTCCGACTCGAAATCTTTACGATCCAATTCATAAAAAGTTGGCAGCGTTACTGAAAACATACATTGCTATTGCAATTTTTTAATTATACTATATAAAAATAGTATTTCTAATAAAAATACTTTTAAAAATAAAACTGTTACAAGTTCACTTCGCCTTAAACCGATTTTTCCAATATACAAAAATTGATTCAAGTCAACGAACCATTGTAATCGCAACACATCAAACGTCGCATCTCTAAAAACGAACACTTCCTGTATCCTTCCCTATAATTGCATATCTCTTACCCGACACGAGGAAGCATATAATACAGAGGCATCAATAAAACTTCACATGCGAAGAAGCATTAATGGAAAAGAGAGCACAAACTGCTCTCGCGAGCAATGAGGGGTGAAATTAATAAATCAGAAGAAATTACAAAGAGGACATTGCCTTCTGTAGAGAAGAGAACATTCGAAAGCCCCGACTAAATGGTGCGGAAGAAAAAGGCAGTGAGAATAATAAATAAATAAAGCATTTGATCTTTTTTGGATCGCACTGTACATTTATTTAATCAAGAATTATTTACTTAGGGCATTAGGGGAAGATGGACCACATACGGCGATTTGATGATGGAGGCCGATGATACTTTATGGATTTATTTTATAAGAATTTTACATGTTGAATTAGCATATTTCGATTGTTGTATTCGGAGATTTATGTATTCTAATTGTTTAAAGAAATCTTACGTAATTCCGATTGTACGATTATGATAATTTTGTATGATGCTGGCTCATTGAAAACGGTAATAAATTTAATTGAAAACAAAAGGTGTCTGAATAGGTGTTCATGTTTTTTCTATTATTTTAATTGGTGCATTCTGTACTGAGATCGTTTTTAATTAGCTTATTTTAGCAATTTCTGCTATTCAACGGAGCACGACTTGCATAAATTTCAGATGTGAAAAATATTTGAAATTAAAATTACCCAGAGTTTTCAGCACAATCATACTAATTTACTCTGAATAAAATACGTATTTTTTTACGTTTGGAAAATACCCAACAGATTATATAAAAAAAAAAAACACATAAATCCACATAAAAAAATAGATCCCTTCAATATATTTTTGTACGTAAAATCTAAAAACTAAACGAGTATTCCGTATAAAAACCTATCTCCATTTTCAGAAGTGACGACAGCAAGCCGCCACAGTACAAATGTTTACGTTACCGAAAATAAATTAAACGGAAAAAAAATAAATTAACCCCTTGGCGCACAGAGATCGGATCGAATCCGGAAGCTAGGGGGTTATTTTCATTTTCATACGAAAAAATAAAACAGGAAACGAACACAATGGATACAAAATTCACTCGTCAAAAAACACCACACCCACATTGACACGTCGTTTTGGAAGCTCGTCATTATTTATTTTTTTTTTTCGTTTCGTATATTTTTCAGAATCGTTATCGAGTTTACCTGGTCGAGACGAATTCCTGATGTTTTATTTTTTTATTCAATTTTTTTTTTTAAACACTGGCGCCATAGATCTAGTTTCAAAAGAATCCGAGGATAAAATGAAAATCGAACATATTGTGTACCTGTGGATCTAAAAAGCGAAAGGTATCTTTATCTGGTATATATTTTCGGATAGAACCATTTTATGACCGACAGAAAAGAGATCAAGATGTGTGACACATTTTTACATCAGACATGGTTTTAATTTTTTTTTTTTCGAAACAATGTTACGTCGGATACGAAGATGTGTGACACGTTTTTACAATATGTACGACTCGTTTCTTCTATTCGAAACAATGTACACTTTCATATTTAGATCTTGATAATTCTAGGTGTTTTGTGTGTTAAAGAAGACGTTATATTGTTAAAGCAGGTGCACTTGACGACTACATATAAAATTTACATAGTTTCAAATTTCAGTTATTTGATAAACCATAGACAATTTAAAATTAAAATAAAAACAATCTTAGTTTTGATCATGTTCACTTTGATAAAAAGCATTTGCATCCATAACAATTATGCATTTTGGTTTTAATACTTTGCACTACAAAATTGTTAGGAGAAGGGATCGTTAAAAAATGATACAATGAACGGGATCCAATTTATCAAAATTTTAAACCTTATTATTTGAAACTTCATCACACAAAAATTTAGAAAAATGCATATATAGGGTCTTTCAATAGAAACACTCGAAATTTGTCAAGTTATAGCAGCCATGTTGTTAGAGTGACATTTTTCAAATTTGTTGTCAATTTTTTAAGCCGCAAATGAAAGATCCTTCAGTGACTTTGATAATTTGCATACGTTGTTCAACGCTATAACCTTCCATGGTGATTTTCCATAGTAATCTAAACAATTGACAGTAAATTTTACATATGATATTTTAACAACATGGCTGCTATACCCTAACAAATTTCAAGCATCCCTATATATAAATAGACAGTCTAAAGTATCAAAGTATTAAATTTCATAATGCAAAGTAATAAATTTCAAAGCATAGAACATTAAAACCAAAGTGCATTTATATCTTTTATATAAACGCGCATTTCGATCAAAAGGAACCGAAAAACAATACACAATCGATCAACAAGAAATACGAGAAGAGCTCCAGACGTTAAAGAACTTTCAAAAAACACATTCTGCGACAGCGTTAGAACCAGTTCCGTTATTCCACAAAATAAAAGGCAAAACCCGAAATAAAACATAATGAAGAGTGGGCGCTAGTACATATCGAGTCCGAAACGGTGACCTTTTTTGTGCCTTGAGGAGTTCTCGTCTTCCATTGTGCTTTGGAAGTTGGAAGTTCAATGCCACCGATCGAACCAGAGTGACTCTTAATTGACGAATCAAAATAAACGAGCGCGTGCTTCGATGAAAAAATGTATATGCGTATAAAAATAAATGAGGATGGAAGTGAAGGAAAAATGTTTCGGAGGAACGTGCTTCGTTATACTGATTAGAATGGGTGACGTTTGGATTTAGTGTTCCTGGTTGTTTTTTGTTCTATTGTGAGGTGTGACTTTTGTTTTTGAAATTAGCTGAAGTGTTGTGGAATTCGTGTTCGAAGTTGTATTGTGTTTGAGATTTGTTATATTGAAAAATATCGAATGTGCTAGTTCTCGCTGATGTAATAAGAATAATAGATGATCGTGTTACTGATGTTTTTCAAAGATATTTTTAATATTAATCGTATTGAGTTGCTTTTTCTTTTAATTTATTAGAAAAAATGATAGTAATGGGAAAGCTTTATCGATGATTGAATTTTATATAGGTTAAGATGATAATTTATATTCTAAACACTCGTGAAAGATCCACAATATTTTCATGTTCAAATATACCAAATTTTTTTATGATCATGTTACTGATGACCTGAGAAAAATTTTCTATAAATATTTTCAATATTTAACTTCTTGAGTTACTTTTTTTATATATTAAAAAAAAAATAATAGTAGTGAAAAAGCTTTATGAACGATTGAACGATATATAGGTTAAGATGATGAAATATATGAAAAATCTACAATATTTTCATATTCAAACACACCAAAATTTTTCAAAGAATACATAAATTAAATTAGAAATCGTTCTACATAAAAAAACGCTAATCAAAATATTGACTCATAAACTTAAGACCACTCATTTTCAAAAAAAAAAACACGACAATCTAATTCACTTTTCCTCGTAAAAACCACAATTTTCCAAACCCACATCCTACATCATAATCACATTAAGCACACG
The DNA here is from genome assembly GCA_028571205.2 of Hydropsyche betteni. Taxonomy (NCBI): domain Eukaryota; kingdom Metazoa; phylum Arthropoda; class Insecta; order Trichoptera; family Hydropsychidae; genus Hydropsyche; species Hydropsyche betteni. The sequence continues at coordinate 201,127 of JAOXNN020000029.1, read as the reverse complement.
ACGAGATTCCATCGCATTCATCTTGACACCGAAAAAAACTTCATAACCAACTCCGTCAACATTGATTACCAACTTGTTCCAACACCAACAAAGTTCACCACGGTCAGGCACATCGCTAAACATTTCCACCATTCAACAAAAAAAAAAAACACATCGAACAATCGATACAGCCTCGAATAACAGAAACAAATACAATCCCCACACAAAAAACGAGCCTTTCCCCATAAATCCGATCGAGTTATAGCTGCAATCGGACTCTGAACTTTATCGTTTCGTACTTAAAGAGTTTTACGATGATGGACGTTTATGATTCGAAAAACGTTTCGAGTTCGCCCTTACGTACATGAGCGATGTACTTTTTTGTTATTTATGTGAAGTTATGAAGTGTAACCGTTCAACATGTGCGCCCGAATCGTTAGATTCGGTCGTGAATCATCGTTGGTTTTTATGGTAATTAAAGCCGGGCGAGGGTCAATTAAAATGGTGGAAAGTTTGAGAAATGCTGAATTATTAATTGTTTTATGGTGCTTGATTGTTGTGTGTGTTCGAGATTGTAAATCGATGTGATTTCGTAATCAAATAATGGTGGTTTGTTTTATTGCGCAGTTGTGTACGATTGAAATGATCTGCGGTAACAATAAATTATAGATGGAACGTGAATATATCTGATATACTGAATTAATTGAATATTATTTTCATTTTCATAACCGAGGAGTTAAAATGATAAATGCGTAAATAAGATGAAAAAAATACATGTATCGGATGTAAAAAAGAGAAGCACTTCCTTTCAATGGTATATTTTTAATCATTTATTTTTACCAGCTTTTCTAAAACGGTCAACGGTTTTAGCCTTATTAAATACATCCTAGAAAGATTTCCTCACAATCACATATTTTTGAACCATCTATTTACCAATTTTTCTAAACTTGGTCAACAATTTTTAGCCTAGTTAGATACATCGTTTCCTAGTGATCTACGAAATTAAACAACAATGCGCATAATATATTATGCGCATTGTTATACATAGATACATGGCGAAGTTTTTAGTATTCAAACTCATACAGGGTTACTTTCCCTTTATTACAAGGAAAAAATCCCGAGCTTTCAAAAAAAAAATTGAAAACATCTCACCGTTTCATGAGTCGCATATGAATGAAACTAATTTCAACATAACTTTCGTCCATTGAATAATAGACTATTCAATCACTCAACCGAAAACATTTAGTTTCCGATCAACACCACTTACAATACTGCAGAATTAATATCAGGTACAAACCCCAAATTGAATTACAACACAGCCTCCTACACAAACTCTCCTTACCTATTTAGCACAAACACTCCCACCGAACACAACCAGGACCACACCATTTGCGCAACTAACTAACTTTACTAATTTACGAAACAGGATTATTTGCTCGGTTGAAACGTTGTTTATCACACGTCACCAGAAGAATGTCCGCCACTAACAAGCACAATAAACACGCTCACCCTCGTTCAATGGGAAACAGTCACTTTTCCCAAAAAACACACACACACACATGTGCCCATGACGAAAACAACAAAAGCCCCGTGATATATGTTACGTTATCTTATATCGTGGCGCTTTGGCGATTGTTTCGGCGATTTATGGGCCGTGGATACGGTGCCATTTGCATATTACGACTTCCCATACGCCAGGAAGCCGAAATTCTAAAACCTGAATCGAACCTGATAATCTGGAGCACAAATTCTGTATAGTACAGTCTCTTTCGTGAATATCGAAGGTTCTTTCAGGGTTAATTTATGCCTTGAAAGTCGGCCGAGAAAGGAAAAGCGCGTTAGTGGATATGCGTGGTACACGCGGCTCGATTTAGTTACGGTCGTGTGTTTAGTTTCGGAGATGTTCGTGACTATTGAGATGTCGCATTTTTCGATTTGAGGATGTTTCTCAATCGTTAGAATGTACAAAAACGATGCGTGATCTTTAGATGAAACAGTCTGAAGCGAATTAAGCGTATGTGAAAGACGTGAAGTGCAACAAATTATAGTCGAAACGGTATTTTTAGTATATTTATTTACTTGGTTACACATTTCATTAAATCCAAACGAAACATGAAGAATGTAATAGACAAATAAGTATCAAAGCAAAGAAAAATTTCAATACTAAGCTCCTTTTGTAGCGTACTCGAATTTCTGACGCAATAGAAAAAACCTTGTCTTGAAATAGATTTTTTGTATTAATAACAGATAAATATCAACATATTATTTAAATAGCTTATTTAACAATGTCTGCTTTTAATAATATTGGCTGATTGTGAGTTTCTCCAAGTTAACATCGGAATAAATCCTTATCACTGCTCACAAATAACCCCGTAACTCGTACTGATGTATTCAGAACACACCAAGATGTATGTCTTTCAGTAGCTCGAGATAAATCAATCTGGAAGTTGTCTAACTTAAGGTTCGACAATAAATAGCCTATATAACACCCCGGCCTGTAACACTATGCCTTTACCGCTATGCACTTTTTTAGCACTATGACCTTTTAGCCTATAACAGGATAGAACCTTTCTGAAAATAGAATCACGAACTTATCACAAAACACCTGCATGAAATATCTCATTGGCGCCATTTTTCGAAAGGCCCATTGCACAACAGTTCACTCTTTTATGCGAACAGGATGTGTGTTTTACAAAATGGTCCACAGGAAGCTTTGCATCTGCTCCCGACAATGCTTTTGATGTCAGAGTGCAACAGTTCGACTTTCTATTATTGCACCGAGAGCATAATGTTGCTTTGCTTTCATTTACGCGTTCGGTTAATTCATTAACATTGTTCAATTATGTGTGCATTATGCAGTGTGTGCCAGAAAGACGAATGAGGTAGTCGCGTTTTGTGAAAAATAAATAAATATCTAAAAACTTGTGTAACAACATTCTGCCGATGTCTATACTGTATTATGAATGTGCTCGACTAGTTTGTTTGCTGTATGGAATGTTAAAAAGATCGTTTAAACTTAAAAATCTTTGTCAGTATTAGGAAACTGGATATTGAAGACATTATTATAATCTTTATATTATTTAAATATGTATTATATATTCAAATCATCGATATATGCAAAATAGAAAAAATTCAAGTCTTGTTGCCATATCGGAATATCCAATTATAAAAAATGTTAAGAAAATAAAATTGTATGACAATACGTAACTGTTAGTTATTAATTCACTGTAAAGGATATATTCGATTATCTTAAAAAAAAAATAACGAGTTCTAGTGTCATAAACATGAAATGCTTATTATAAATTCTACGGAATGTACGTGGAAATATTTTATCATACACTTTTAAATTTTGAAAAAAATATCATATTCAAAACACTCATATACTTTATTCGTAGATGTTATCACAATCCAACAAATTTTCAACGACCCTCGAAGTCGTTAATACGTTCCGAATCAAAATTCAAGCGACGGCATTACAAGCATCATTATCGTAAGAATTTCCAATAAAAATCGCACAATAAACCTCGAATAATAAATAAACAAACCTACAAACCAGTTATAAATCACTTTTCCAGTTTAATCTCGGGTTCACATCTAAGAGTCAACTGCAATCTCACAGCTTTCCAGTTTCATTTTTATCCGATTTTTTTCCATTAAACATAAATTACACCGGTCCCGTGGCGGACAATAATGGCTATAGCATAATGCCATAATAATTGCGTCAATTTTTCATGAAAAGAATAATTGAAAAGGCCGCAATTAACGCCACGAGTAGGCCGATCAAAGACACCGTAGTCCTTGACCGTCGGTGACATTTTGATAAGAACCCGTAGAAAATTTCAGCCTTTTGAAACGAACGTGGGGAAAATGAATATCTGAAATGCCGAAAGTGTCCGGATAAAATGGATACACGACACTTTGTTAAGCAACAAATAGCAAGGGTTAAGATCGTGACCGAGATACAACCCGCAAAAGAGAAAGACTTCCTTGAACATTTAGCGGTTTGTGTTCAAATTGTTTTATATATAAACATTGTATTTAATATAAATACTGAAAATAAACATAGTATAGATATTAAATAATAGATGGCGCTGAAATCGGTAGCTATATGATTGGAAAAACTTCCCTTCGCGAAAGAATTTTCAGTTTCGTCTAAAAATAAATTTAGAATCATGTTATATTAAAATTGAGGAAAAACGATCAAAATAATTTACATTCGGAATTCAAATTCAAACTGAACAGAAAAATAAAACCAACAGATTGCTTGTTACGTGTTACATATGCGATGTGTCTGTTTAATTACATTTTTTTTTTCATCATGTTGTGCTCGGATCTCATTTTTTTCTCGGTCCAACTCTTATGGGAAGCGTTTTAAAAACGAATCCTTTCAGAATGAAACCGCATACGATTCATAAATCACTATAAATAGGACATTATTTTAAACTCTAAAACGGTTAAAACATCAAGAAAACTTTTTCCTAAAAATAGTCACATCAATACATTATGAAAGCACTCTAGATTCGGATTGATGTGAATTTAATTCGAGTTCTCACTTTCTATTCAAATTGCTTCAATAACGGAATCGCGTTCAACAGGTAGTTTTTTCCAATACACATAGTAGCCCAGAAAAAAGCAACGGCTCAATTTGTATACTTTATTAAGCGTAAAAAAAACCTGTCAAAAATGAACCCGTTCAACAGGTCGCCCGAGTTACTATATGGAAGCCTACTTGCCATGATGTTCTCAAACACCAGAGGTGCTAAAATATCAAATCAAAATCAGGATTGATTCATTTTAATATGATCATAAATGAATTCGAAAATCGTTTGATATTTGACTGCATAGTTTCAGTATTTAATTCTGAATTTTTTTTAAACGTATGATGATGATACAAGCAGTATGAATATATGCATGCAAAACGTTAATTTTCGGTGACATCACAGGAAACCATAAAAAGCTAATAAATATTCGCTTTTTTTTAAGCATGTTCATTTTCCTCGCATAACTTTCATGGCCGATAAAAAAACTCGCAAAAATTACGCAAAGTTCACTTGAAAATTTTTCAAACACATTAACTCGATTTGTTTTAGCATTATGCGAAAAAAAAGACACATTACGACTTCCGGAACCTTATCGTGCAGAAGTGGAAAAAAAATACAATTAAAAGTATTATTTTCAAAATAGCTTCGCGTCAGCCGGACATGTGATTACCCAATTATGACTTCCACTATTCAAATACGCTAAACAAATCTCGAAAAGTCCAAAGTAAACGATTGCGAATTGTGCAAACATCGCGTAATTTGTGAACAAACACGAAAACCTGGAAAAGAAAACGCTTTGCGAAACGAACCTATGCAAACAAAATGGCGGTCACTCTTGACCATAAAATGACGGATTTGAAAATTTCGCGGCTCCCTTTTAAGTAACAGTTAATGTATTCAATATTATGAATATTTAGATTGTAGTGTTTGTGTTTAATTAACGAAATCAAAATACCGGCGTCGTCAAGGCGTTCAGATAAGTGGTTCGGGGTTTAAATAAACCGAACGCGTTTAAATGAGACGTAAATACAGTAAAACTCCATTAATTTGATAATAAAAAACTTTAAACGGTATTTTTTTATCAAATTGAAAAAAAATAGAACCGATTCGAATTTATATCTTTTTAATAGGACTTAGAAGTAAGAGCACGGAACAGGCGGAGCTCGGAAATTTTTCACTGCTCCTACTTTAAATTAAAAAAAACTAATTTAAATTTTTGAAAAAAATAACATTTTGTTCAATAATTTGACATTAATCTCATTTTTAATTGGATTGTATTGATTTTATCACTATTATCACCAATTTCATAGTTATAGAGTTATAGAGTTATATTATTTGTATATTTTTAAATTTTTATTAAATATTTTAATAATTAATTTATCGAACCTACTTTAATGCCGGAGTGAATCAAATCAAAAAAGAAGTCGCTCAAAGCCCTGCTTTTTAGCATATATTTTCTGAACACAAATGGATCGGTTTAATTTACTATTATATAAAAAAACATCGAATCGAGGAAGTTCTACCATAAAAATTTATTAGCGATACTTCAAATTATATCAAATTAAAAATAAACATAAAAAATCCACACTCAAAACCTTAAAAGGTTAATCATCCAAAGGCATACTAATAAAAATTACAAACACAACCTTCTTCGACTTCGACCAAAGCCAAATGATTTCGCTCAATTGTCGCGCACATACACACACAGATTTTCAATTGAACAACTATCCGTTTAAACATTCAAAGCGTGCGAAGCTTTTAAAGCAAATGCGACGTCTAAAAATCACACGTGAAAATATTAAGGACGAACGCGACGCGACGCGTTCTCGGAATTCGCATTCCAGACGTGTTCAAAGGCTTCGCTGTTTATGTTGAATGTGTGTACATTGACTAGTGATCCGGGTGTATATATATATACATATACGTGGACGAAAATAAATTTGAATTTGAATTAGCGAAAATTCGAGCCGTGTGCGAGTTTACGTTGCAAATAAACGTGCGAGTATCCGATTCGTTCTAACGTAAACTTGCATAATAAATAATATATGAAGTAACTTTTTTTTTAATATTTTCGATTCACATGTTGGATGGGTTCTGTGTAAATTCATCATCATCATAAAATCAATCGATCAACATTCATTATTGAATGAAAACCTGTTCGATCATCTTCCATATTCCTT
>JAOXNN020000029.1:158173-190342 GCA_028571205.2 Hydropsyche betteni | reverse complement strand
CAATAGACATTTGACGTTTCCTTAATTTTCCTTAATCACGTGGTTCGTAATCACGCTATCATCACGTATCGTAACCACTGAGATATATATGCGAATACGATCTGTCAGCTTGACATTTAGTCCGTCTATCGAGCGGTTGCGATACTTATTTTAAATCAAAAACTGTTGGTTTTCGAGCGGCACATTGGCGTCCGCCCGTTGTCTTAGCACCACTTTTCCTATTATACAGTAAACCCACCTATATCTTCCAAATGTATTCAAATTTAAATTAAAAAAAAAAATCAAATGCATTTAAAATAAGTAGTTAACAAGTAAAAATTTCGAAAAAAAAAAATTAAAATCGAAAAACCTTAACCCTCTACAACGTGAAATCTATCTTGACATTATAGAGCGGTTTACTGTATAAAATCAACGTATTTTCTATTAAAAAAGTAAATGTTAAAAAATATTCTTTGCTTAATCAGTGTGACCAAATGTTCAATTTTGACCGAAACAGTCCTATATTTTTTTGTGTTTTGAGTCTTAAGAAATATGGTCACCTACTATAATAATTATATCGTAAGTGTGCCGGGTAAGAAAAAAGTTTACGGAGCACTGCCTCATTCAAAGGCGATACATTCATCGTTACTTCTAATACAAACAACTTTTAAAAATATTATAACGCAAATTCCTCGAGTCGGCAAAACATCTAAATTTTCCACGTAATAAAAGTTAAGTTTGAATCCGCACGCGGTCCACCCGTGAAAAAAACACGTGTATTATTATGTGTACCCTCGCTTTTGTATGTGTTAATTATTCAGTATGATTATCCTTTATTGCGTAGTGCTATCAAATATTCATCTCGTTTGTTGGGCTTTATCGTAGCGAGTGAACGCGTTAGATTTATTAAAACGGTGAATGATTCAGTGGAAAGGCTTTTCTCTGGCCGCCGGTCCAAAATAATAAATTCTAATATTTGCTTTTCGGAAACGCGGCTCTCTTCTTGATTAGAGTTCGGCGCCCATTTTTCTTTTTGATAAATAACGAATAACGGGGCCGTTATCCGCTTTTTTGCGTATAATTTTTCTTGCGATATGAAAATGCTAGATCTGTCACTGTCGTCGTTTTCAGACGCGTCTGTATGTTTCTTTTTTCGTTTGAAAACGAGAGTAATCATTTTCGGTTTATGTATAGTGTGGATGTCTCGAAATTGTGTGATATAACTGAGTGATGATAACGATAGTTTTATCGTATTTTTCTCAAGATGAATACGAGAAGATTAGTATTTTTGCATAGAAAAATAATATAGTTTGTGTAATCAGTGTGTATTATGTTAGTTCGCAGTTGAAATTCGAGATAGCGTAATTCATACAATTGGTGTTATTTTCATCTCATTCATGATACGGACTGATATCATATAATGAGTAATAAATAATACAGTCATATTACAATACTAGTAAATAGGCCTGATGTTAATAACATCGGCTGTGGATTTGTTAGGAAACGGAAAACGATAACATGAAAAAACCCGAAATGTGTACCCGATTTGAATATTTAATATTTAGTTAATAAAATCAAAAAAGTTCATCTGTTATTTGTTTGTGACATATGGGCAAAGCCAGAGGCCGTAGGTAATAAGCATCATATTATAGACGTTAACTGTATACGTATATAAAGACCATATTCGCGAAAAAGTCGCGAGCGTCATTGAACAGACACACAAACACACACATGCACACACACCCCCACCTATACACACACACATCCGTGATTATACATAGAGGATTTTAATATTAATAACTCTAATGAAATTTTGTATTCGAATGCAATAAATTGATGATGGTAACTTTTGAAATGACCCACTCGTCGGATGCAACGATGATGCAATTGCATTGCATATCTCGTTACGCAAAAAGCTTCTCTTTATTCGCATTGTCTTCGTTTGATGTTTTCAGAGATACGCATGTGCTGTGTATGTTGTGACGATGACAACATTGTTCATACGATGATGTTAATGATGATGATGATGACCATAGGAAATTGACTTTCGCTCGTTTAGAGCTCTGCGTGCGATTCGAATTAGTGCTTTCGGTTTCATTCTCTACTGTTTCATGAATGAAATTGTATATTAATTTTTATACAGTTTTCACTCTACAAATCCAACCCAATATAAATCAAATTCAAATTTCTAAACTTCAAATAATACTTTCCGATGGTTGAATTTGATTTTCATTGATTCGAAATACTCAAATCAATTTTGAATATATGTCACAGTCAAATTATACCTCAGTCCATACATATTTGAATTGGCCTAACTTTTAATTAGGTTGGATTAAGTTTTCTTCAGTGATTTCATTTGTTTTAGTCCATTTTTTATATAGATTCGGATGGATCAAATATACATGGACTAATAATACACATGTGGTCTGCGTCATACACATAAAAACTACACCCAATCGCATTCGACAAAACCAAACTTCACATCGACCAAAAGCAATATTTATTCACCGCATTCCTCGTGCTATTCCCATTCGAATTATCCAAATGAATTACACCACTCTCCGAATCGCCATTACGTCCATTTAACATATCATGCAACACTCGATCCCACGACTATGATTGATAAATGATAGAGGCGCATCCAATCGATCGAACAATCCAGAACGGCGTGCATCGATCACTTGTCGGGTTCGCTGAACCCGCATAAGTGATTCATCCTGAAAATATTTCGCATAACCGATAATAAAGGGAAAAGTGCCCTTCGTGAGTCATTTGCGTACCTTTGTGAGGATCGGGTTATGACGTGCGTGTGTATTTCGGGAGCGTTCGCCCTTTTTAGTGTTTTGGGTATTTGTGGTTGACTGGTTGAGTTGAGTCGGTAAACACTGGTTTGTATTGTTGTCTGGATTCCTTCTTGCAGGTTTGAAGATGTTGCACTTGTCGGAGATTCTTTTTGATTTTGGGATGTGTTTTGGGGTTTGTGTAATTTGTCAGAAAAATGGGTGATTTAATACATGAAAATATTCGTATTTATAAAAAAAATTGTATATAAGCCCGATGTTAATAACATCGGCTGTGGTTTTGTTAAGAAACGGAAAACAATAAAATGTGAAAACCCGATTGTATGAACTCGATATGTGTACCCGATATGTATACCCGATATGTGTATTATATAATAATTTTTAATATTATACTATCAAAAATACATGATTAGTTACCAAAAAAATTTTTCAAGTAAAGAAAAACTAGAATTGTTTGATATCTCTTGTTTAAAAAAAAAATAAAGAGTAAAATTTTTAAATATTAAATAAAAAATCTGTTAAAACCCTTTTTGATTTCAGTATCACACATACAGATATCTATTTGATTCTTAAAATTAGAATACAAAAACGAAACCGAAGAACGAAATCGTTGAATTCTTCTCGTATCGTTGAGGGCTGCATACAAAACAGTAACATTATTTATAATAATATTATTTTCTATAACCAAATATTTTTCATTCGATTCAATTTTGCAAAAAAATAATCATATAAAATCATCAACTCAAAACCATATGGACATCTCGAACCGTGAAGACTACCCATTACGCAAATAGAGAACAATCATCCTTATTATTCCGTGGGTGCAGTACACACGACAAACCACCATTAAAGACCATCAATCAAAACGGAAAAACGACAATATTAAATTTAAGAAAATACCAACCATGGGATTATCCGCCCCGTTATTGTCGAGAACGAAAAAAGAAGACAATGGAGTGTTGCCATAATCGTCTTCCGAAACGAAAGAAAGCGATCCCAAATCCACGTGTCTTTCGAATAACGGCATTTTCGAAGGGTACCCAGGCACTGTATAATTCGTATAATGTTGCCACATGCATGCCGAGTGCGTGCATTATATATACAAAGCAGTTTTTTTCTTCGGCGCAATTAATTTGAAAACGTGCCCAGATAATGTCTGGTAAGGAAAATCGGTCATGAATTTAGAAATCAACCGCCATATAAGTACTCACGGTAATATAGAGATAAAAAAGGCGAAAAAACATAAAATTTTAAGAGTGTAAAAAATAATATATAAATCTTACATAAAATCAGTTCTAAGACATTAACCTCCTGAACACATAAACCCCCGAAAAAAATCCTTAAACATGAAACCCCCCCCCGTACGAAAAATCCCACTCCACTTTTCCGATAACATAAAAATTTCAATCATTTTCCTCAAATAAAAAATAGAAAATAACTCAAAACACTAAAATTAACTATTAATTGACCGCTCTTCATACAACTTAGCTTCTATCATACTAAATTTTCAATATATAAAAAAACTGAATATTTTTGCAAAATTGAATACCCGCATTCCAAAAATTTATAACCGCAAAAGTACACTCAGTTATTTGAGCATTTGAGAATCTGTGGTTTTCGTTGAACCTTTTCGTATTGTTTGTTATGTTGGTACGAGTGATTTACACGTGTAACACCTAACAATCGTACGTGTTCAAAAGACCGTGAAAAATTCGAAAAAGAGACGATTTTCACCAACAATAAACCGTGTAAGTACCGAATTTCACACCTTTTTCAATTAGAGCATTGAAATGATTCAGTTTTTCATGAATCAACATCCTGAAATATTTGAGAAATGCGTTCAAATATTGACACAATAACCTGAAAACGATATTCAATCGAAATTTGAATGAATCAACATTAAAAAAAATATTTAAAAAAAATACAAGTGAGTCAATCGATTACGCGATGTCACAGAAGTTCAAACAAGAATGAAATTTATCAATGGGCATTATAAATAAATAATAACCACATCAATGGAAAAAATGCGCTATTTGTGACCTATAAGTTCGAATCTTATCAAAAGTATTTAGAAATTTCATATAAAAAACGAGTCCTACTACAATAATTTATTATTTGAAACAGACCCAGAATATGCAAAGAATTTTTATATAAATATTAAAACCATGATTAACGATCAAAAAGTCACTGATTCAATTCTGAAAGTTTTCAATTATTCTTAAAAAAAAAGAAAAATTATACATAATCAATTTTAACAACAGATGGCACTAATAACACTTATTATGCGTGCATTCTTTCCCTCTCTTCGTCGCAAAATAAAACTTGATCGCATCAAAAAAATTTGGTAAACGATGTCAAACGACGGCTATACAATGTTGTCCTGATTTTCGATCGTCATAATAATTAATGGAGAATTTCACCAGGCGCATTATGATAGCACAATAATTGCTATGCGACTATTAATTATTCGAAATTTCGATATTTTTGTGCAAGTCACGTTGCATGTCCGACATTTTCTATTCGACCCGGTCACGATATGTAATAATTTATATTATAGGATGTTTAAGGCGTGATGATATTTCATCGAGACAGGGGCGTGCTCAAAAATGGGGCACACGACATAAAATTTAATGATAAACTATTATATAAAAATCGAACTAATTTATATTGAAAATTGACAAGAAATTTTTCAGATTATTCAAATGGATCGATTTATTATTAAAAAATATATTATATTTTTTATTTAAATTTTAATAATTTAAATATTTTATTATATATTATGCTATTAATATACACTAGGAAAGTCCCTCACCTGAACAGAGCTCATTTAGAAGCCAACCCCTTTCATTTGTAGATAATTAATTATAAAACACGCGTTTAGATAACGAATGCACACTATTTAAAGGCTGCACGAATAAAAAATATTATTCGACATGAAAGAACATGCTACGAAACCTTAATAAATTTTTCAGACACCGCAAGAATTGCATGAAATATGAAAAAATTCACCGTAGGGGTCGACACCATAATTAAGATTCATATACTTTCTAAATCACAATAGGACTAATTTCAACGTGACTTAATCACGATTTGAAAAATGACCGATGTTAGGTGACTTACTGATATTGTATAATTTCGTATTTCAGCAAAAAATTACCTGAAACAATAAAAAAATATGATTAATTTTCATTTCGAAGATATAAATTTATGAATATTCAATAATAATATTAAAAAAATAACAATGAATAAATCAACAATAAAAGTTATAAAATACTTTTTCCGCGGTATAATAGAATTTTCTTTTCGCATGATAATAATTATTTAAATTTTATACAAGCACTCGAGACTTTCTACACCAAAAACAAACGGAAGAACATCAAACTTTTGCATAAACGAGTAAATAAAACAATTAAGCGTCGTAGGAAACGATAACGGGCTATGAATGGGTCAACACACTGTCAATTAGATACCCGACCATTTTTTCTCTCGAATTTACGAAACTTTTTCCATCGAAAACCGTCAATTGCCCAAGTGTTGAGATGTTGTGCAACGTTCCGTTCAAAATGCATATGACGTTTCGATAACCTTTTCGTTGGTCTTGTCAGTTCGTCCCACTGACCCGAAGGTCTTCCGTGTGGAAGCAAAATATTATGTTTTTTTTAGATTAAAGGGTTAATAATCCCAATTAATGGTGTAATTGTCGAATTTAGGTGTTATTCGAACGAAGAATCTGAATTTAAAAAGTATTTACATAAGAATACATTCACTATCTTCATTTTACACGGGGGATAAGTTTCAGAGACTGCTGTGTAAAATAAATTAGAAGTAATTGATTGTACTTTAGTTTTGATCATATTCACTTTGGTTTTAATAGTTTGCACTATAAATTTAATACTTTGCACTTTTTATTTAAAATTTCAAAACTCCACACAAATTTGGACAAAGGTATATCGGAGGCAAAGTTTGAAATAAATATTTTTGAGGTAAAAAAGAAAATATCCATTTTTTATACACCATCATTTCAGACAAAAAAAATATATAAATGAAGAAACAGTTCATACATATGAAAACTTGGAAGGGGGGGGGGACGTAAAGTGCAAAGTATTAAATTTGAAAGTGCAAAGCATTCAATTTGGAAATGAAAAATATTAGTGCATTTATATATCCCCCAAAAAAATGTATGATGACCATGTAAGAATTGAAGATAGGTTCCATCAGTATATTTGAATCGAACTTCCATCCAAATATAAAATATAGATATAAATATGTAATATAGAAAATTTTCTCCATGTGAAATCATCGAAAAACATCAAAAATCTCAATTTAATAATTTCTTTGAACCGTTTTATTTCGGAGCCGTAAACAGTTTCGAGCGTACTTCGAATCGTTATTGAAACAAGGAAATTTTTCAGCAAAAACGCATCATGAAAACACTCAAAGTATTCCCGACTCTTTTTTCCAAAAACACAAAAGCATTCCGAACGTTTGTACGTTTCAGCATCGCTGAAAATAAAATGCTGAAAAAATGCGCGTCCAATTAGTGGGCAAGAACGCTCTACAACAATTCAACGGTCTTTTCGATTTTATTGGAACGAAACGAAAACGAACATCCGCCCGAAGCCGAGAATAAATAAATAGACGAATAAATGGTAAAAGCCCCCCGAATGGCAGTCAGACCAACGAACCGTTCATAACTATTTACAAATAGTTACAACTTTGTGAAAACGTCGAAAATTCAGTGTTCAGCGTATTTAGTGCTTCCTCTCGGATCGGGCATAAATTAAGCGGCCATTGTGTCCGTCGCAGGTACGTTTATCTATCGTGAACGTATGTAAATTTGGAAATTTATTAAGTTTTCACCGTTTTAATGACTTGTCTTTTATTGCAGTTCGTGTCTGTTTGAATGTCGATGGAAGAGTTAAGAGCTGACTGTGTTTAGAATGGACATAAATCTCAGTTTAGTGTTAATGAGAAATCGAAACTAATCGCAAATCAGATATAATCATATATCTTTTAAACTCCAAATTCTACTTTCAAATTTAACAAATTTTATCTTCTAAACTTCAAATTAAACCTTTCACAAATCAAATTCATAAAAATCATCAACTGAGATTATCAAAATAAAATTAATGAATACATTGTATCCCATTGATTATTGTGACATTGGTCTCAATAATACTTTCCTATGGTTAAAATTGTAAAAGCTTGAATTTAAATTTTATAAAAGGTTGAATTGAGGTTTAAAAGTTTGAAATTGATGTGTAAACCTGTAAATTTCCGATGACTAAACTTAATTGATAAAAGGTTTAGTTTGAAGTTTGAAATGTTGAATTCGAAGCTTAAAAGTTTGAACTTAAAATTCAAAAGTTTAAGCTTGTAGTGTAAAACCTGTACATTTCCGATGATTGAATTTAATATACAAAAGGTTAAATTCTGTTAATAAATAGATTAAATTTGATTCCTATGAGGTTGTATGAAATTTTATACAAATACGCACAATAAAATTCTTAGAATACATACAAAACAATATAAAAAAGATACACATACATTCAAAAAATACGACAAAATTGAACTAAATCCATCATACCGAAATCGAAATCCGCCAAACAAATCTCTCCCGCCCATAAATTTCCTATTCGCGAAATTGCGACTCTACACGTTTTTTACTTCGGTTCGCATTTTTGCGATTTTTTCCCGATCGGCCGACGAACTCGGCACGAAAAGGTCCATTCATTGAAAAAAGCAACATCGATTCACGGTCCAATGTGGATTTGCCCTTATAAGGGCGCTCGTCCGACTTTTAAAGTACATTCGTATGTAAGTAATCGAACGCCGCTTTTGTACACGTGTCTGAAAAAAAAAAATTCGGAATTCGACGAATACGAAGCTATCTTTAAATATTCGATAATTTAGTCTACGTAATTCGAGCACTCTTGTGTAATTGAGCGCGAAGAATATAAACAAATTTTATCGATGGAAACATTCTCATTCATACGTTTCGGATATTCGGCCAGTTCAAACGTTTGTTTGATAGCGTAATGAGAATTTCGTGTTTTGAATTCGTGGTAATTTCGAACAATTGGCACGTTTTTGTAATAAGGTTTTAATTGTTTTGCTGCAACGAATGAGTGCATCGTTCGTTTATGCGTCACCTTCGGAAATTTTGCATCGTGTATTATTGACACCAATTAATATAAATAAGTATTATGCTCCTCTTGATAATTTTATGACGTTATAAAAAATGCGCAATTATTAATTGTGGT
This sequence comes from Hydropsyche betteni, assembly GCA_028571205.2. Classification (NCBI taxonomy): domain Eukaryota; kingdom Metazoa; phylum Arthropoda; class Insecta; order Trichoptera; family Hydropsychidae; genus Hydropsyche; species Hydropsyche betteni. Next base: position 181,299 of record JAOXNN020000029.1, on the reverse strand, counting down.
GCGATTTATCAGGCAATAATTATCAGAATTTGTTTCTGAGTATTAAATATAATGTAAATATTTATTGCGCGAAATGATATTATAAAAATAATCTAATGTGCGGTCGTAGATAATTAAATTATTTTTATAATTTGTAACAGTATAATGTTATTTTTTACAATGATCGATATCCGTGAACGATACCATTTAATGTAATAGGAAAATATACAGAATGACATAAAAATTAGCTTCTTTTTTTATGTAAAAATTATTTGATAAAAATTTCCACCACTGAAAACTAGTATTTAAAATAATTTGTCCATCTATATACACATTTTTGATGAAATAAAAAGCAATTTTTCCATAATAACTATAACCGACATTCAATTAAACGAATAGTTTCAAATAAAAAATATCGTCAATCGGCAATATCGCTAATTCACAATTTCCCAATACTACCTACAGTTTTTACACTTTGAATTCAACAAATCGACGAAAATTCATAATAAAGAATTTCATTGATTACTATGACAACGCTCTTAACAATACTTTCCTAAAGTTGAATTTGAAGTGTAAAAACTGTATCTAGTGGTGTAGTGTAAAAAATATTGAAAAATAAACCAAAGAAAATTAGAAAATTTTCGCCTACGGCGTTTTTTTGGCTTATTTTACATGGTTTTAGGACATTTACTCTCTGAACGAGTACCACAAGTCTCGATATCTAAAATTAAAATCATTATTGCTTATTGTTAGCTATTTAAAAAAAAGCTTAAAAATAATTAATGTAGGGGCGTAGGGGAGGTGTAAAAATTGAGTGTTCCGGCACTACTTTTTTTAGCACTATATCACAGACTATATCTCAAACACTACACATTACACCATTTAAAAAAAATATATAATTTCTAAACCATTCTATAATACATGCATATTCATACAAAGCAAAAATCCTTAAAAAAACAATCTCTCATTTTCCAAAACCGCCCATCTCAAAAACCATTCCAAAAAAACTATCTACAATTCCTATTCCAACATCCCTAAACACAAAAAAAACACCATCAAACCCCCCCCCTACTTCCCAGAACCGCCCACCCCGAAAACGGGCCGCTATTTCTGGGCCGTCCTGTACATGTGTTGCCAGCACAAAACGAGCGGCCATTGTCTGGCGTCACGGGGGCAACATTTAATTAAGCCGTCATCGCGGCCGCTTGACTGTGACCGGGCCGCAATTAGGCTGGATGTTTTATTTATTTATTTATTTATTTGGCCGTGCATGGTGGATGCGTTTCGTGTGTGTGTGCGGGAAAGTTCGGATATGGAAAAACGAGCTTTTTTCGTGAGCCGTAATTAAAATGTCGTTTTTTCAATTTTCCCATTAGGGAGTGAAGTATGCGCTGCGATGTTCGGATATTTGCATTTTTTTAATAATGGACTTTGCGTATGTTGTTTTCGTTTGAATATTCAGAAAATAATAGGTGATTATGTTTCGTTTTTGTTCTAATTTTGACATGTGCTCTATATTTTTAGACATTTTATATTATTTTCATTTATCATATCATGTCAATTAATATTACACATCTGATGATTATTGTATTGAATAGAAACCACATATGATGATGATATATATCATTTCGATTTTCGAATACCTATTTTACACACCTACGCCATATCGTTCGATATGAACGATCGTATTGTTCCCATAGAAATATTCAAAACAAACGTCGAAAACGCTCCACTTGAACCAAACAATGGGCATATCTAAAAAAATAAAAAACCGTAAAATTGTGCATCTAGGTGGGTGGTTACTAGGGTCAAGAGTGAGGTGAACCTTTCAATACAATAACCTCACTAATGCACCAGTAATTATGTTAGAGAATGATCAAAATCTAACCAGACACACCCATATACAAAACCTTTAACCCATCACTCGTTTATTCATTTTTTGACATCTTATTAAGACTCGACATCGCCTATAATGTCCAAATACAATACAAAATACCATAAGGTATTCTATACCAAAAAATCTCTTAATTAACAACTTGCTGGACCACACATAGCTCTGAAGGGCCTCATACAACCCGAAGGCCACAAGTTGTGCATCACCATAAAGCCATAGTATGTGTCATGGGCCTGAACCTTGACATCTCCTAGTTTCCTATTTCAAGATCGGAAAGGAGACGACTTTCACGGTTCAGAGACGTGCATGAATAATTAATCCATTGTGTGATAAATTGAGGTCGTTCCGATATGGGATGTGGACAATGACGAGGTTCAATGTCGAGACGAGCTCATTGATGGTGCACGAGGAAACGTACCGAACGAATCAGAACTGCTTTTTGTATGTTTTAATGGGTTGGTCGCTAGATGAGTCGTATCAGATCGGAAATAAGACAATAATGCTATATCAGATTAAAACATGAGTAATTCCAAAATGAAATTGCATTCAGGATTATATTACGTAACGATCGGAACCATTATATAATATACAAAGTAGCATTTAGATACGAATCTAACTTTTGAAATTGCTCGAAACCAATTCAAAGCGTCGATTAAGCTCGATTCTACATGAACATTTTCATAAAACGCCATGGCGTGCACCATCTCAATATGCAAACATGCAATTTGACTGTGTACAACCCTGCCAAATCGCACCCCCGACAATATCAATTCGATGCATTCGTGGAATTAGAACTGCAGGGTAGAATCTCGATTTGACCCAGTGCTGGATGAATAACGACCGAAACGCATGCACCTCCTTTGGGTTTTACCATGTGACCCGATGAACTCTGACCTCATCTATATTCATGCATTGATTGCATTCGAAGAAGAAAAGCTGCATTGTGAAATGTTGGTTAAAACGATGTTGTATTGAAAATGCCGGTTTCTATTGATTGCTGCAGGTAAGTGACAAGCGGTGCAATTGATAGATAAATTGTTTTGCAGTTTTGCAGCCATTACAGCTTTATATATATTTCAGCTTCTACGTTCCAAATTCAACCTTATACAAATCAAATTCAACCTTTTAATGTTCAAATCAAAAAAATTACAAATCAAATTCAATTGTCACAAATTTATTTTCTTCATTTTTCAATTTTTTTATGAGAATATAAACGTTAGGTACATATCCATAGTACTTATTTTCAGATTGTTTTATTAAAAAATGTAATTATGCATGTAAAAATTTATGAAAATCACCAACTGAGAGATTTTTAAAGTCAAATTAAAGAATACATAGGTTGATCTTCATTGATTATTATGACAATAATACTTTCCGATGGTTAAATTTGAAATTTAAAAGCTTGAACTTGGAATGTAAAACTTTTGCATTACTGATAGTTGAATTTGATTTGTAAAAGGTTTAATTTGAAGTTTAAAAGGTTGGATTTAGAGTCTAAAGGGTTGAATTTGAATTTAATTTTTTTTTAACATGAAGCGTACATTTCCGATGGTTGAATTTAGAGTACAAAAACTTCATCTCACAAATTAAACATTCAACTCCTTCAGAATAGTTTATATATTTAAATAAAATTTCAAAACTATTCTTGAGATACATTATACAAGATACCAATAAAAACAATTCAATTCTAAAATTTAATTTAAAAACCAATCCCGCAACAGCGCAACCTCAATTCCCTCGACCGTCCCTCGAGACTCCGACATCTCAGCAACCCCACGATATCAACCCATTACAATCCACGGGGCATAATTACACGGAACAAGCTCGATTTAACACACCATCACCCATAAAAAAGACGATCGAAGCCAGACTATGGGGCGACCGGTACTGCGCCGGTGCTGACCCAGTTCCGCAGCCATGTTAGCATTCGGTGCATGCTCGCCTGCAACGGTAGCCGATAAACCGGGAATGTTCTACAGCTGATTTATGCGGCTAGAACTGTTGCTGAACTGTTGTGGGTGTAGGCTGGGCATTGTTTGGGTGTTGTGACCCAATTGGTGATGTGGCGCAGTCACATAACCACTTTGCCGCATTCGAAACGTTGAACGGGTAACGATGTTAGATGCAGTGGTTTTTGTGCGAGTCGATGGGGTTTGAATGTTTGGAATTGAATGTGTTGTTGTTTGCGGTTTGTTGCTGAACTGTGGGTGTAGGCTGGTCATTGTTTGGATGCTGTGATCCGATAGGTGATGTGGTATGATCACATCACCGCTTTGCCGCATTCGAAATGTTGAACGGATGATGATGTTAGATGCAGTGGTTGTGGTGTGAGTCGATGGGGTTTGAATGTTTGGAATTGAATGTGTTGTTATTTGAGGTTTGTTGTTGAACTGTGGGTATAGGCTGGTCATCGCTTGGATGCTGTGACCCGATAGGTGATGTGGTACGATCACATCACCTCTTTGCCGCATTCGAAATGTTGAACGGATGATGATGTTAGATGTAGTGGTTGTGGTGTGAGTCGATGGGATTTGAATGTTTGGAATTGAATTTTTTGTAATTTGCAGTTTGTTGCTGAACTGTGGGTGTACGCTGGTCATTGTTTGGATGCTTTGACCCGATAGGTGATGTGGTACGATCACATTACCGCTTTGCCACATTCGAAATGTTGTACGGTTGATGATGTTAGATGCAGTGGTTGTGGTGTGAGTCGATGGGGTTTGAAAGTTTAGAATTGAATGTGTTATTATTTGCAGTTTGTTGCTGGACTGTGGGTGTAGGCTGGTCATTGTTTGGATGCTGTGACCCAATAGGTGATGTGGTACGATCACATTAACGCTTTGCTGTATACGAAATGTTGTTGGATGATGATGTTAGATGCAGTGGTTGTGGTGTGAGTCGATGGGGTTTGAGAGTTTAGGATTGAATATGTTATGTTATTATTTGCGATTTATATATGAATGGTGTTGTGCTTTTTGAATCATGGTGTGTGATTAATGCGGTGTGAATCAATGAATTTGATTACATGTTTATATTATTCAATGCAGTAATTGTGATATGTCACACGTCATGTGAGTCGATGTGGTTTGAGAGTTTGAGATTGAAGTACAATATGTTGGTATTTGCAGTTTGTAGATGAATGTTGTTGCACTTTTGAGTCACAGTGTATGACCGATTTGAGGTGAGTTCTATTAATGTAGTGTGAATCAATCGTTATATGACTATTCATTGATATTTATATTTATTTGACATGTGAAATTTAATGACGAATTCATCAAATGAAAATGTAATATTAATCGTATTTTCTATTGAAGTTCTAACTTTTAAACTATATTTTCATAACAAAATGAACGATTATAATATTAACGTTCAACAATGCAACGTTGAGTATGATCTAAACACAATACTATGTCACAGTCACGATTTCTGAGATTATAAAGTTTCAAGTTATCGTTTCATCTTATTATAAGCATAAATTTTCAACAAAACAACGCAACAATCTTATCGCTCAGGTACAAAATATAACTTCTGCATGAATAACAAACATTTGTATGAAAATAGATAAAAATCAACATATACAACTCATATAATGTCCACTGAAGAAGATACTTGAGTACAAATAATTGAGCATATAACGATATTTTATTTTTGAAAAAAAAATCAATGATTTTTAAACTATCAAAACATTTCAGTTTCAATTGAACATCAAAGTTAAACTATACGACATGTTTAATACATTTAACGTTTCAATATTTATTTTTTCGAAAGCTACTTTCCCATTCACCTCGAAAAACATGACCGCATCAGAAATACTTATGATACACACGTTCGAAAAAGAATTTTCATTATTTCCATCATCGCACAAAACATTTATATTGAAATCTTTCAATTTCCCCAGCACATCTGAGCACATCTGCTGTAATACAAGCACCGCTGAAAATTTCATCATCGGACCATTATATTATATATATATAGGACACGCAAAACCGTAAAAGTGGAAAACGGCAGCTGCGCCCCGCCAACAGACTGCAGAAAAGCGCGAAACATTACTTTCGACCACCCCCTGTGCACACGTTCACACCCCTAAAGAAACGCCGGGGACTTTTTCGAAAGCCAAACAGAATCGGAGCAGAAATAACTCGGGCGTAAATATTTTCAGATTGTGCTCCGATTCACATACTTGAGGTTCGGAAATGTTGAGGATTTCACGTGTGTGAAGAGGCTCGGTTGTTAAAATAAGCCTCTTATACAAATCTGACTTTCGAAATGTCATTAGTTTGAAATTCGATATTAAAACGAAGGATACGTCGGACCGTTCGTTTCTGATATCGTATGGAACATAGGTGTTTAGCATGTTGAATTGTGGCAGTGCTTTTCAATTTTTTTTTGATTGAAAATGTTTTTATTGATCGAAATTTTTTCGACGGTTATAAAGAATCTTGAAACTTGTCTAATTTCGTGATACTAAGTGCTTGTTTGTATTATATTTTAAAATAGTTAAAACAAATCTTAAAATCATAAAGCATCAACTTTCTTTTTCATCGAATCATTGTTTAGATGTTGTAATTCATTACCAATTCTGTGTAACATCTCAAATCTGAAACGTTTAATTCTATGATAGTATACTCAATGTTAAAAAAGCTTCATATTTTTTTATAATAAAAAGATTAACATCGAAATGTTATAGAAGATTTACCATTAAAATATTTTTTCAAAATAAGTAGTGATTTTATTTAAATGCTTTCCGCAATTTCGAGAAAGCAGAAGTAAGTGAAAAAAACTATTTTTCTTAACAAAAAGGATTTCAACAATGAATATTTTCATTAAAACTGACGATTAGATATCTGCGCAACAATTATTTGTAATTTAACTTATGACTTAAAGTTGTTAATTTAATATTCTAAAATAATGCTCGGATTCATAAAGCTATCATACTCATCCTATAAATATTTTAATAAAAAAATACTATAGCCTTTTACGTATAATCCTATTGTATTTATTGACATTATCTCTAAAATACGTCAGTATTATTTTTAAAAATCAAATTTATTCCGACTATCACAGAATTAGACGTGAACTACAAAAAGTCAAAAAATGAATAAACTGAACGAAAAAACGAGCTTTCAACTTTTTTTTTTTCGAATTTTCACAACTTTTTCAACAATTTCTTATCTAGATATGAAACATTCAAATAACACTATTACAAAACATAAATCCGAATACTTATCAGAAACATAATCGACTCGCGCTTACGCAGCCAGAACAATAATAGCCCCGCGGTGACGCGGAACTTTCCAACATCGCATACACCATGTTTATTAATTCCGAAGTACAGTATGTTCATAAAACATACTGCAATATATACGTAGAAAAGCTCCGAGCGGCTGTCAGAGCTTTTACGATGCCGTAAAAAGAAAACAGACGAATTCATCGGGACTAGAAGCAATTTGCATACGAATCATTTCGGTTGCGCAATATGCCTTTTTGGTGTGGAAGTTTAATTAAAACTTGGTATTTTTGTTTAAGTAATACACAATTGTAAATCAAACTAATTATTTTTTGTTGAATCTAAAAAAATCGCTATATAAATTATTTTATAATACTAATATTCAGATGACTTTTTTAATATGTAGACGTTCAAAACACATTTATAGATATACCCCGACATGTTTATTATTTTTTATACGAACGAAACTCAATACTTCCTCTAAAATATCATTTTTATTTCGTCCATAACTCTTTTATGCACTTAAAATATTCAAAAACGAAAAAACTTTATACGCCCCGAAGAAGAAGACGATCTTAATACGACCCTTATTAGGGGCGTATACAATATAATATTACCACTATGGCTTTTACGGCTCCACAACCATAACGGACCTCTCATAAGAAAAACGAAGGTTTAAAAATTCATATGGACACGGATAAAACGAACCGTCGAAAGAAAATAGGACCCGCGAGCGTTTCGGACCCGAAAAGTGTATTAAAAACAAAAAAAAATTACACGCTGCATCTCAAAAATGCATAATGAAACGTGTTCAAAAATTGTTTTTGTACGTCACGGGCTTTGAATAACGGAACTGAATCCACGTGGTTATTGTAGGATTTATGATTTCGGTTAATTAAGTTGTGGGCTTGGAAAATTTTCGAGGTATTCCAACGAAAGTTTTAGATATGTATCTATTTTATATGAGATTCCATCTCGAAAGCATTCCGCTTTGAAGATGACGCAATTCAGTATATTATATAAATTTTCAAGAATTTATGAAACAGAAAACATTCAAACGACGTCCAACTCAAAAGTTAACATTCGAAAAACCCATGAATGAAATAACCATAGCGAAATACGCACATAAAACTCATACTGGCGGCTTACACGTCTTTGAAAAGCCTCCATGGGAAAAATATAGGAATCATCAGCGAAACGTCAACAAGACACTTCTGAGACGCATTTCATACGCAAACACACCATAAAAGCTCACATAGGGATAAATACTGAACCGAGATGAAGTTCTCCCCTAGAACGATTCATTACTTTCTCCCCTAGTACGAGACGGAGCATTAGATCAGAGGTGTTTAACATTCGGTCGATGCTATTTTTGGTCGAATATTTCGTCTTATATATGCTATCATGAAAACTAAATGGGTACTTAGCGTTTTTCGGGAACCCGTGTGAATAGTTTAAGGGAGAGAAAGAGAAGATGGTTTATATCTGAGTCAAAATTATAGATAAAAATGGATTAAAGTAAAATTAAATGTCTGCTATAGATAATCAAATGTGACAGAAAAAGGAATAGGAAATTCATGAAATTATAATATTATAAAATAACCGTAAACTAGGAACATGGTAAGACATGCAGATGAAAGATGGTCGAAAACTTCCTAAAACAGTATGTGAGATGTATGTAAGAGAAAATTGAAAAGATTAAATGGACAATAGATAAATTAAATTGAAAAAGTTGTAAGAAGTACGTTGAATAAGATTTTTTTTAAATTCAAAATGAAAAATAGTTTGAATGATAAGAATTATCAAACTATTCATGTACAGAAGTATCTACATTTTAAAAATGGCCCAAATGATCGAAATCACCGAAGTATCACCCAACCCAAAAGGTGCATCTTTTCCCATGCAAAAACTTACATAAAAATTTTAATAATTCCATCCACATTACAACTAATCTGCAAAAAACAAACAATTTACCATCCAGATATCGCACTACGTCCAACAATGGGTCGATTCGAACACCCCCCATGTGGGCTCACAGTTGAGCACCTATGCCCTATGCTCTCATGGGGGAATTAATTTGATTGCTTCCACGGAGCGAGGGAGCCGACTTTTCTATTATTTTTAATTTTTGCCTTCACACAAATTGAATGCAAACAAGAAATGGCGGGCGTGGACTCGCGTTTATTCCACAATTTTATTATTAGTAAGGGGAACACTCCCGGATTGATCACCTTGTCCCAATTGCTCTGGTTGCTCAGTTTGCGCTGACCCAAAATTAGGAACGATTTGTAATACGATATTCGATTCAGATTGTGTCGATTGACTTTGTGATTTTAGTGCGATTGTCTAATATTTTGTTTATGGGGGATTCCACAATTTTTAGGGGAGACGTAACGTTTATTTTATTCGTTTGACTTTGGATATTGGTTGGAAACGGGTTTTAAATATTGAATTTTCTAAAATTGCAACTCCTATTGGTTTTTCGAAGATAACCTAATCTATGCGCGTTCGTGTTTGATTTATAGTCTCGTATATATTCTTGAACGTCATATTTATCGTTTGGATACCAATGTAGAACATTCGTGGACTACTTTTTATTTTTACCATAATATAAGATAATATAAACTTAAAATAGTTCTTCGAATCACAATTATTTAAGTATATTTAAGATCAGCCCTCAACAAATACCAATTTATATTATATCCAAGTATCGAATCTCTCCCTATTCTAATATCGTGTGCACTAAGTGCACCGATACAAAACTACCCCAATAAATAACAACTTTACCCACTAAAAGTATCGATTGACATTCGATACGTTCATAAAGTTATCCGATAAATATTCGACATTATTCAAATGCGACGTGTTCCGGAAAAAACAGCATTTTCATATGAAAAATATGCCGTAATCCCTCGGGATATACATAAATTTGCATGTTAGTCCCACATAGTAAGATGTAAGCTCTTTATTACACGCAAATGTGTATTACACACGAGTAATGTTGCAAATGTATATATGTACATACGAGAACATGGAAAAGTCTATTTTAGTTTGTTCCATGGAAACTCCACATGAGAGGCTATTCAACCGCATATTTAAAATTAAACCCGGTTAATAGTTTCGTTTTCTAATGACTAAAAATCGTATGAGTTCATTCATCGAAAATATTCAAATTGAACCCGCATATTTATAAAACTATGTATAGAAAATAATCAATCATCTCTAAATACTTTTAAGATGATCTTTTAAAATCATTAAAATTTCAACAGACTATAAAGTAAAATATGAAATGGTATTGATTTTTCTATTGGAAAACCAATTAAAAATATTGCTTTATCAATGTTTACAAATCGTAAAAATCATTCTCATTTATTTCAACATTGTTGTATACTTCCAGAAAATTGACACATCTAATTAAAGCATTACTGTATGCGGGTATCCAAATGTTAGAACGACAATTCGAATCGAGCCAAAGTGACTCTTGTTTTAATTCGACATGAGGGTAAAACGATTATTAGGAACAGATAACGAAACTTATTATATAAGCATATAATAAATAACGAATCGATAACATATCCAATATGCCAACTGAAAATTTAACCTTTCATCGAAATATGATTTTTTTTATATAAAATATTGAATTACCTGATATTCCTAGATGCGAGACGAGCAGGAACGTCGCCAATAATAATTTTAAACTTGCACTTCGAAGCACAGCCATTTTCTAGAATGTTCTTCGACACAACACTAACTAAATAATTTTTCAATTATACGAACACAAAAGCGTCCAAAATCACGCTTCTTCGTCCCGTCTCAATGACACTCTCACTGCTGAAATATAAAAATAAACATTAGTATCATATGAATATTAAACATTAGTACAGAAGTATAATAAATATTATAAGGTGACGATGCCAGTGGTTTACCATATACCAGTAATTGACCAATTTCTCAAAAAAATAAGGTTTTTAATGACGATAATCTTTAGGAAAGGGTGCGATAGATAAGATGTAATAAACAGCTAATCTATCGCACCCTTTCAGAAAGATTATCGTCTTTAAAAACTTTGATTTTTACTTTTTTTGAGAATTAGTACATGGTCAACCACTAGTGCATTGCTTTATGTATAAGGTCCTTCAATAGGGATACTCGATTTTATATAATAAAATTTGATGATTTGATCAATTTTATAACCTTCCATGGTGATTTGCCGTACACTAACAATTGACAATAAATTTGACAGATGTCACTTTATCAACATGGCTGCTATAACCTAACAAATTTCGAGCGTTCCTATTGAATGACCCAATATATACAGAATACTTTAAATTATGACGAAAATATGGTCATAAGTCAAATCCATACAAAAAAATTAAATAATTACAATTCAATACACTGATTCGAATGAGTCAATATTGAGTAAATCCGTGATTTAATAAGTAATTCTCGAAAAATAATTAATTAAAAAAATATATTTATATTTTTTTTTCGATCGTTAATACGAATCGTCATAAGTCGAAGACCACCAGTATATTATAATACGAAAATTACATATAAAAATTAAAAAAAAAACCCGGGAAACGTCCACATAAACATTTCGATCCGTAAACGATCCCGTTGGCCAACAATAGACACAGTTGGCGCCCACCTGTTTTTAAATTTTTTTTTTCGTGTGCGTGAACTCGGATTTATACTTTTTTCCCGAAATATCGAAGGTCACCGAAACGAAAAACGCATACGAGTCCGATGCGTTAATATTTCGTGCGAAATCGTTCTGAAACGTGTATGCTAATTACCGGTGGCGGAAAGCGTGACGCGTTAAAGCGCGCGAAATTCGAAAATAATCGTTCAAGGTCACGGCGATAAAAAATTTGCATAAACGTGCGTTGTTCGTCGCACTTTTTTGTGTATCATTTTTTTAATATTGATTTCAACATTTTTGAATGAATGGATCTTTAATAGTTTTTTTTTAACAATGCACATTTCAAATATTTTTTTTTATATATAAACATTAAATTAATTGAATATAAATATTTTGAAAAATATCTTCCTGATATTTGAATCATCACTTTTTTTTATGCTGTGTAGTTTGAATGATTCACTTTCTTCCGTATATAAACGAAAACAAAATTTTCCATGACACTAGCGATTTTTTTACCATTTCCTACGGAAACCGCATATTTTTGAATATATTTTTTCCGAATCAAACGACTTCTTTCGTACATCTTTTACTAAATATTTAAAACATACACATACAGAACAACAAACATTAATTTTACTATCAAATTGATATGCATGTTTTCTGAGAAATGAAACACTAATTGAATTGATAAATTCTCTGATTTTTCGTAAACAAACCGAAAGATTCTATGAAAACACCATCTAAAACATTATAACAAATTCCTGAAATTGATAAATAAATCAAATTAACACATATGCTAGAACTAGACACATATTGCGCAATATATCACTTTCGCCCAGCAACCAACCGAACGAATAACCATTTCTATTTTCGGCGATCGGCATTTTGACGAACGAAAATACAAACGACCGACCAGAATTCAATATGCATTCCATTTGTACATCCAATTTAAAAAAAAAAAATACGAAGCCGCATCATTTTTCGAATAGTGCAAAAATTGTATTTTTTCGATGGTATTTTTTTTTTATTATAAAACAACGTGCGTGAGAACTTTTGATATAACCAATCTATAAAAGTGTCTGTTTATTATTCTGCCCTTTCGGAGGGTTTATTTTGTTTGTAAATAGTTATTTGATCGCACAGAAACATCAACAAATTAGTTCGAATTGGTATAAGAAAAAAGAGAGTATTTATTTATTGACTTTTATTGTGTGTTTAATAAATCTCGCTTATTTACATGCTTTGGTTTTTATCTGTTTATATTTTCTACTCGGATGCAATATACAGTAATGATCAAAGTAAAAACTAAAATAATAATTAATTTGTTTGAACTTTGCAATGCAAATTTAATTAGAGTTCGAAATCAAACGATAATTTCAAACACGTTCGAAAAAATTGCACACTTGACATTCTTCACAAATGTCACTTCACTAACGAAAATACATTAACATTTAAAAATTGCAAATCGAACAATATTCAATGAAGCATTATTTTAAAAAAAAAATATATTAAAAAGGCGGTAAAACTACCGCAAAAAAAATCACTTAATCGACAATAAAATAATAATAAATACATCACAATGAAACATACACTCGTTTCGAAAGAGTCCGCGAAATCCGCACAAGTACGAAATTTTCAAAAAAATTTTCACTCGCGCGTGCCGGTCGGTGTTAAGAGCTAAAAACACGACCTAAACCACCAACGAACTTCGACTGACTGACTTTCGGTGAGCAAAGACGTGTGTGTGTGCGCACGCCAGGGGTGACGAATCTTTTCCGTTGCGTAATTTTATTTAACATGTCGAACCGCAGCATAAATGAGTCATTGTGAGTCGATTTGATTTTTTATGGTTAAACATTTCGAAATTGTTTCGCAAAAATTATTTTGGGGAATTGTTCAAAAAACATTATTTTGTTATAAAATTCGGTTCATGTTTTGACATTTTCATTCGAATTGAAAAATATTCGAGTATATATCTTCACTATTTTCTAGATTTCAATATGGTTAATGATAACGATAACGTTTTCTTTACTTTGAGACATGTGTATTAACTTGAATGTTGATCCAATATCAATGTTTAGATATGATCGTATTTCGGAAATTATGTTTTATTGAATAAATGTTAGATGTGAGTGTAATTATTTTTTTAATAATTTATATTATTCGTTGCATTTGATTTTGATGATATTAAGTTTATTGTGCTTATCTGCTCATTGTGCATTAAAAGTTTGAAAAACTGTGTAAAGGTAAATTACCTTTGCATTGTATGTAAGAAATGTAAGTGATATTGAATATGTTCATTCGCTTTATGAATAGAGTAAAATATGTGTATCTATAATGAAATTGTTTTTTATTTACTCGTGACAGTTTTCTGTTATTCGGAAAATATTCCATTCAAGAGAAAAATACTAATGTAATAGATAGTTTTTAATCATTAAAATATCCTGGTATTATAAAAATTTTGTGTTATTAATTTAATTGTTATATTTTAATTTAGTAACGCGACAACCTTGATTTTTACAAAACGATAAAAACATACTTCATTTGAAACATTTTTAAACGCTATTGTACTGAAATGTGAATACAAATTCACTTATAAATATTGATATTAAATTAGATCACATTAAGTTTTTAATAAATCTAAAAAAAGACATGTACGGACACTTTTTTTACATTATCACACTAATAGAACATTACAATTACCAATAATTTTGTTTTACTATACATACATCCGTTGCGGTATAAAATATTTACTTTAGTTACTAATTTTCGCCAATTACTTAAGTTAAACGACATGAAACTTAATCAACAAATAGACGTACTTATGAATATGTATTATTTCACAATCAATCGAAAGTTAGATATTTATTTATTAAATAAAAATTATCAGTAGTATAAAAAGGCTTTCTACGATAATAAAAAAAAAACTCAAAAAAACAATACTTCATCCATTTAATATATTATTTAACTTCAATTTAAAAAAAATTTAAAAAAATCAAAAAAACTGAAAAAATTCTATCACAAAAAATGTTTAGCACACCTGCCCGAGAAAAAGGTGGAATAGAATTACGCTGAGAGGGTTGTGTGTGCATGCACGACAACACAACACAACACCAAACTCACATGAATATGCATACACACGCAAAACACATTATGTACACACAATGTCGATGTGTGTGTATGTGTGTGTGTGCATTCTGAAAGCTGCATCCGAACTCCGAAATAGAGTTATGTGAGAAATCCTCGATACACATTTCAAACCACAAGAGGGGCGATTCGATTATAAAATTTAAAACAATAAATTGCCACATCTACAAATAGCATTGTTGTAAACAATTCGATGAGTCATGGCCGCGTTTGCGAGGGTTTCGAATTCCGCAATTTTTGTATTTAATAATAGGTATAATAGACAGTTTCTATACCATGATAGGTACTGGATCAATGAGGTTCTAGAGTCTAGACCAATGCGGTTCTGGACCAACAACTAAACTTTAATCCTTGGTTTAGAACCTCTGGTCCAGAAGTGCATATAGTTCAGAAGCGCGTTTGGTCCAGAACCTGTCATGGTCTATAAACTGTCTATTATACCTAATTAATGTCATATGAAAATGAAATATTTTTCATTTGAGATTGCTGTGAAAAAATTCGCTGTGAGATTATAAAGATGGTTCCCCGCTTTGACCAGATGAAGGGAGCTTGTCAATATTCAAATAGTTAACCCGTTGAGCGCCGTGAGATACGAAAGTTCGAACGAGGGTCGGCTGAATAGTCGTGAAATACAATGAGAAATTCGTATTGTCAAGATGACTGTTTGATTTTGATCTATTGATGTTTGACTTCGGATTGAATCCGTGATTTATAGCCGAATGTATGAGAGATGTTTATGTTATGTGTGCGATTTGGGAATTTGTAGAGGCTTTGTGCAAAAATAATATTTGGACAGTATGATGATTTTTATATTCAATTTCGTCTATTTACTCTATAATATAATATTTACAAATAATTCGAAAATTCAATAAACTTAGCTATTTCTTACTATTCGATTTTGTTTTCTGAACAGATTACAATACCTTTTCGAAATTTATAAAGATCCAAATTGACTTCTATATCCACATTACTGATTTATAGATCCGATTGAAACGAAACGTGAAAATTAAACAATTTTCCCTTCAATGTACAAAAAAATAACTCAATCTCGACCGCGCGTTCACTTTTCTAAAACGAACGGAAAAACTAAACGTTCCTTTCTAAATACACGTTACAAAGCTATAAAACAAATCGATTTTACAGTCACATCGGCGTTTTCGATTCGTATTATTAAACTGTAAAGGATAATTGAGACGTATTCAAAAAATTTTACCCGTTAATTAAGAAAAGGGTCACCGAGAAACCATTATTTTCCCTTTCGGACAACCGTTTCGAATTCGAGAAAAAATCGAGGATGTTTCAATCCTACTTTAATAAGTGTGAATAATCATGCAGGTTTTTTACTTCAAATTCAACCTTTTTAACATCAAATTAAATCTTTTACGAATCAAATTCGATCATCGAAAATGTGTAAGTTTCGATACTTCAATTTCAAATTTAACCATCCAAAAGTATTAATACCATTGTCATAGTGATCAATGAAAATTTCATTTCATTTAAAGTTCAAAAGGTTAAATTTGAAATTTAATCGATCGAATTCGAAGTGTGAAACCTGTAAAAAAATATGTTAGAAATAATTTTGTTTTTTTTTCAGTATTTTTCATAGAATATGTTCAAATTAATTTTTTTTTATATAATATTATAATTGGGTCATGCGTGCAAATATGTAGGTAATAAAAATAAAGTTAATTTGAAGCAGATAAAATACAAATGTACTATAGGTGCATAATTGAATAAAGACACGTTTGATGATATCATAAGGTAACCACACACAGGAAACGCGCGTTGCAATATAAATATTATATTGAAATTATTGAAACAGAATACACTAGAAATATTATTTCAAATCTATTTTCGGCGATGGTCGTGAAAAATCAGGTGATGGGGAAAATCCGAAATTGATGGAAAAATTCGAGGATTTCTGTCTGTATTTCGTTTCGGAATAACAAGTATTTTATTCGAATTTATTTAAACTTCGATATTCTGGTTTGTTTTAGTTTCAATATTTGACTTTGTTAAAGGTTAATGCGCGTTATTGGTTTTAAATAAGTTGAATGGTACTTGTATTTTATTTCAAGTGTAGCTTTCGCGTGGGCGTTTGTATTTCGATATAAAATACGTGAAGACATTTCCTTTTCGAATCATTTCTACGTCAATTAAAAAAAGCGATAAAAACTTATATTCTTTCAAAATAAATTTCAATTTATAAACGCCACAAAATGAATCAAAACATAAAACCTACCGAAAAAAAAAGATAATAGATAAAACCTAATACATCACAACCACGCGATTTCCAACAACAAAAGCACTAAAGCCTACCGTAATAACACGATAATTTTCACAGAGAAAAAAATCGAAATCAACCACGCCTTCCATTTTGGGAAAAATTGAAATTTTCATCGAACTCGAGTTTAATACGTGGGCGCAAGAATCAAACGAAACGAGGTCAATAAGCGTCGTTCAAAAAAAAGGAAAAACGGCGGGAAATTGATCTGGTAGTTCTCGTTGTACGTGTGGGTGTTCAACGCATTTTGCCGTGTAAATAAACGTTTTTCGACAAAGTCAATGGACTTGGAAAACAATGGAGATGATGCATTGGCCGAAAGTCATTGATCGGCTTTTCTGGGGGGAATTGTGTTTGAGGATTTTTCTTTGTTGGTTCAAATCGTGAAACGTTTGTAATATTAATTTCAAATTTAAAAATAGTTAACGTTTTATGATAAAAAAATAAATATTGTTTATATGAATAAAAGTTCATTTATTTGTTTTCATTAACAATGAGAAACAGTAATAAAAAGTAGTCTGAAAGTTGATTAAATCGTTGTGAGTACAGCTTTTATACTCCAAATTTAACTTGATACAATTAAAGTTTAACTTTTCAAACATCAAATTATTCCTTTTCCAAATCGAATGAAAAATTTATCAAAATTACATTAAAAAAATAAAAGTTTTAGATTATTTGTTGCAATTAATGAAATACGATCTATTATTCAATTTGGCTTTAATAATCTTACAATTAGTTGATGGCTTTTATAAATTGTTACATATATAGTTAATTACATTTTTTAATCGTTCAATCTGAAAATAGGTATCATGGATACGTATTTAATTTTTTTATATATGTTAGATGAAATCATAAAGTAAATTTGATTTGTAAAAGGTTTGATTTGAAGTTTCAAATGTTGAATTTAATTTAAAAAGGTTGAATCAGAACGTAAAAACTGTATTAAACTAAATGCATAAAAGTAATTATTAAAAATTTCCTATTATTTTTCTTTGTCATGTGATATAATACAGTCAATTTATTCCCTTAAAACGCACTATAATTGAAAATTACACAACACACAACACCACCATTGTTTCGGACCTTAAACAATTAAAATACGCAAAATTTCAATTTTAATCCGAAAACCAATTGTTTCATCAAACAATCAAAACCAATTCATACTACAATAACTATGAGATCATTCAACGCATGACATATGGAAAACCTACAAAAAAAAACCAAGGATTTCCCTTTACAAACAGATTAATTAGAATACAAAACCAAATAAACACTCAATTTTCCTATAACAAATAATTTCGATGAATAATTGAACATCAAAGATATATTTAACACATAATATACTTATCATGCAAGTCATCGATAAGAAAAGCCTTTCACGCACTTGCAAACCGCAAAACGTGCCTTCAATGCAAATTTGCGAATATCTCGAACATTCGAGAAGATAACAAACAGGAAAAATCACATGTGACTTCATCTTGTGTGTTGATTCATCCGTATGTGTCACATGATCTATAGATCATCGGAAAATTTATTTGAAAGTGCGCGTTTTTTCACGTATCTTTCTATAATCGTATAATTCTATTAGGTTGTAACACCCAAAATGCCCGATTTTTTTTTAAATAAATAAAACGCTATGACTTTATTAATTTTCAAAATTGTGTCAACTTGGACTAACTTTGAGGGCTACTACTAGTTTTCGAACATTTTAAACTATATCCCTTAAATTTTTATCGTTGGTGAAAGTTTGAGGTTTTCCAAAAGGCTCATTTTCGAAAGTGAAATTCCATGAATGAAATTTTATAAACCATCTGTAAATACTATTTTAATTTTTATGATATCTTCTCCAAAAGCCGAATCAATAGTTTTTTATATTGTATATATTTAACTCGAACTCAAACAAATTACCCACAAATCTATCAAAAAAAAAAGTCTTTATAAAAAGTCTCTAAAAAAATGAATCTATAAAATCCAACCTGAAAATTGAAAATAAATAAAGAAAATGATTCTTTTTTAATATTAAAAATTTTAAAAATTGTTTAATATTCACATCTTGTTCTCAAGACGATCTGTTTTCGACCGAACGAATTTCAGTCATTTTGGACATTTCAACGTAATAATTATTTTTATAAAATGATCGAATTACATAAAATTCTACAAATTTTGTATGCATTTCCGCTTTAGTGCAATTAAAAAAATTATAAAAATAAAACTAACCACTGATGATCTAATATTAAAAAAACCTAACCTAGTTAAAGTTACAAACACTACTTAAAAACCACAATATGACGTGAACTGCATTCAATCATTTATAATACGAAATAATCCATTAAAACGAAAACTGATTCGATTAAATCTAAGTATTGAATATGAAAGTGTGAAATGAGCGTTTTTTTACAAATGGCGCGCAATTTTCAAAGGCAAATTCTCAGAAGTTCGAACTAAGGAAACGCGACTACATTTCGGACATAATAATCATTTCGATTTCACAAACACATTCGAATCGTCGGCTCCTGTGATCTTCGGGAAGCTTCGATAAATACGAAAAATCACCATGACTCACATCCTGAGCCGGAGTCGTCCTTCGAAATGAGCCTGAAAATAACCCACGTGTTAAAAAGTCAGGTTTTATATACTCTCATATTGGAAAATTGTTTCCTGTTTGATACTGTTGATTTTATGTAGGAAATCATTTATGATTGTAGTCTTTTTTGTTTTATTTGATTTCTACTGGTATTATATATGAATTGATTACACGTTTAAAAAAAATTACGAATTTTGAAATTTATTTATGCTACTTGAAATATTTTTTTCGTGAAAGTGAATAAATAAATAAACGCTATCAGTAATGAATTAAAATAGGAAATAGTAATAGTGTTTAGTATAATATTATTATTTGAAGTTTTATTGATATTAAATAATAATTAACTATACTGTTTTACTTACTGGGTAAAGCCGGCTCTAAAATGACAAACAAGCGTTAAATATCACGAAATTAAACAAGTCTCCCCTATTTCACATTAAAATTGGTTTAATCTGTAATGAAAAAGTATTTTCAACATATTTTAATTAACATTATAATGTGTAGTATTAAAACAGTTCATTTTAATTACAATTAGATAAATAAATAATATTTTTATCATAAAAATGCTAGGAAAATAACAAATCATTTATATTTCTTTATTAAAAGACTCACTATTATACTATAACATAATAAAAATATAATTAGTTTATTTTTAAATTCTACTTTTGATTAACATATAATATAATATAATAGAGCGCATTTATGAATCCTTTTTAAATATAAAATTATAATACAAATATATGAAATCGCAATTTCATCATTTTTCTACCAACTCTCAAAATCATTCGGATTTATTGCATTTTTTTAACATTTACAATTCCAAAACAAAAAAATATTCATTAACATTGAACATCCCGTAACACATTCACTAATGCGACATTAATTATTCTCGATACCTTCAATCATCATAATAATATAATAATAGAAGCCACAAATCGGAAACGGGACTGGCGATGATTAGTCATCGACTTTTCGGTGTCGTCCGTTTTGCCAAAATGTGACATCATCGTAACTGTTACATTCGAAGAACAATCGACAGTCATCACTTGTCCGATGGTCTGAAAAACGAAAGGCGGCTTCACTGAAATTTGCACAAAACCGCATCGTTTTGTCGGTGTCCAAAAATATACATAGAAAGAATCGGGGTTCGTGTTTGAAATAGTGTCCGTAAAAGTTGTTGGGAGTCTGCTGTTTGTGTAAAGAAAGAAAAAGTTTCAGAAGATGAAAGGGTTTCGGCGATTTCTGAATCGTCCGATGGTCGACCTTGTGACAAAATTAAAGAAGATCGATTAAAAACAACGTCGGAATGTTTAAAAAAATAATTAGCGTATTCTGTTCGTACACAGATCGAGGTTGAGCAAATTCGAAAAATCAATATTCGTCATTTTCACCTTGGCTGTTTTGTAAACGTGAAATTCATCGATGATCGATTGACATTCGAAAATAATTTTCGTTTCGAATTCATCGCGAAACTCTCGCATCCTCGATTATCGAAAAAACGCATAAAAATTCGATACCTAAAGAGCCTTTTTTTTATTGTAAATGCAAAAATATTTTGCGGTCATCGTGCAAAATGTCGGCCGGAAATTTAGAGTCGCTCGCGCTCTTTTTCCTGTCCACTCATTTTTTGACCACAATTTTGAGTATTTTTGATTAATACGATTAATGAAATAAATTAAACCACTTTCAGGTATAAGCTTCGTGGAATATTGCGGTTTTTTCGGTAAAAAAAATAATATTTCACTCGCGAATTTGATTTGATGTGTCGAATTTTAATTTGTATGGATGACTGTATCAAAAATTTAAAATAAAACATGTGATAAAATTTATATCATTCAGGATACGAAAAAAATATTTTTTATAACTCGCACGTGTTTCCACTTCAAATAAATTATTGATATTGTTGTTTGTGAATTTTAAGTATAATATAAACATTTCTTACTAAACAAAATGTAAAAAAAAATCACACATTTCATCATCACAAAATATTTTTTACAAAATGTGATCGATTTTATATCGAATGCCAAGAAAAATTCAATTTTCTTCGAAAGCTTCCTAAAAACAGATCGCACAATCCGACCTTTCTAATCTTACTCTATTTATTTAGAGATCTATAAAATGCGAAAACGAAACAAACACATCGTCGCGTCTAGAACGTTTTACGTTCAAACATATTTACGCAAATCAGTTATCGATCCGGGAAATCCGACCGCACTAAATCCCGATATATTATTGGCGAATCGTCAAAACAATGATGAAATTGGCACAAGCACCAATTTCGCATCCATCTCTTACTTTTTCCGGGAAATTCGTGCTCCCGCGTGACCAGACAGTTTGGAAAACGCTGGAACAGCGGGACCTAATTATAAATTTAGACACGTCCGAGCCTAACGCATCCTTCGGCAATGACGAAAAGTTCTTCGAAAAGCACACGAGGACGGTAAGGAAGGAGTACGCCGGATTTCGAGGTCAGCTCGACCCAGATGTTGGCGGCTCTTGAGGTTCAAAAGACAGTATCAGCTCGTGCCGAGGTAGAATATGCTCGAATGCGCCTCTGGTAGGCTGGAAACGAGGAATTCCACTCTGGAACATCTGGAAATGGAGCTGTGGATGATGAAAAGGTCCCTCTGTCCATCGTGATGCGTTCTCTCGAGTGTATCACTTTGAACTGATTGGGAAATGTTCACATGATTCTGAGATAGCAATTTGTGATGATTAGATCACCATATCAATTAGATTCGATACGATTACTTCCTTTGAATAAACTAAGCTTTGGTACACTGATGAGGGATGACCCAATGACAATATTATCACTATTACTACTATGGCATTATTACTTCTACTACTACTATTATTAGAATCATTATCAAAAAAATCGTTTGAACTTTGAACTATAATCTGAGCTTCGCCCAACAGTGGCATATTGTCTCGAAGATACTTTAAATTTGTCAAAATCGAAACAAATACACGATTTATATAACAAATCGAAAACAAGCACACGTGCAGATCATTCAGCACAACCCGTTCTGGTAATACCAGTGTCGAAGGTCAAAATCGAATCTGTTGAATGGACGTCCGGAAGAACGAGCTGGTCTCCGATCGGATGCCGATGCGTAGCTGCATTCCACCCACTGCACATTCATTCAATAATGCATCGTTTCCCAGAATGGTCGTTTGTACACACACACACACACATTCGTATGTGCTCAATTTCTTAATCAAATATTATCATAGAAGATACGCGCATATAGCGCAACATCAGCGCCATCTATGGACGAGTTATCCCCTATCCCCTATATATAATAGCGGATTTCTGTGTGTCCGTCTGTTCGATGACGCTCGCGACTTTAAAACGACGCGTCGATACGA
>JAOXNN020000029.1:140337-153874 GCA_028571205.2 Hydropsyche betteni | reverse complement strand
ATATACATTCCTCCTTAGTTATATCATTCAATTTTAAAAAAATAATTAATTAAAAAATATATTATATTATTTTTTTCAGTCGTAAGTGCGAACCATCGTAAGTCAAACCGTCGTAAGTCGAGGACTACCTGTATACCCGATGTTGATAACATCGGCTGTGAATTAATAACCTTACTATTACGTAATTATATATAAAAAAAATTAAATGTATCGAATCAAAATAGTTCACGTGTTATTGTCACCATTACGAATACGTACATATAGGCAAAGCCAGTATTTAGTAGGTAATAAGCATCATATTATAGATGTTAACTGTATACTCATAAAGACCATAGTCGCGAGCGTCATTGGAACACACAAATCCGTGATTATATATAGGGGATCCTATCCCGTAAATAAGCCTTACCCCGAAAATAAGACCTAGTCAGAAAATTTTCGACAATGCAATAGGGGAGAAATGGCATGAAAGAGCCAGTTTTAAAAAAAGGGAAAGATAATATTGAAATATATAAATAAATTTTAAAAAAAATGGTGTAGTAAGTAATTGTTTATTCATTTATGTAAGTAATGACATAGAATATTTTCCAAAATTTACGATATTTTTAGAGTTATAATCATTTATAAAATAACGAAATTCGGCTCTTTCATAACACATAGGCCTTGAAAAAGCTACCTAAAGTTATGACTGCCAGATTTGCTCTTAAAGGTAGGCACTCTGCAAGATTCATCTGTCAGTTTGACATGTGACAGAGTTTGTTTTATTTAACCTTCGAGTGTTCAAAACAAACTCTCGAAGTTCAAACTGACATGACAGGCAGACACTACGCTTATTTCTCGATCAATAGTTGAGATACCAATTTTCCCCTTATTGATATTTTGCATAAGAGCGTTATCTGAGGGCAAGCAACTAAAATTGTCGTACCACCCGAACAATTGGACTAGAGCATTTAAAAGGCGGATAAACAGACAAGTTTGTTCGTGCACAAACGAAGTTGACACTCAAACTGTAACATATACTTTCCAATTGACATATTAAATAACCATATAAAGTGAATAATAAAATATTTTAGGAAGAAGCTCATCAATTTTTTTTTCTTTGTTGCTTTCGCAATCGCGAAATTAGGACTAATTAAATTTTCAAAATCTAATTTCGCGCTTTTTTTATGGTCGACAGTGCAAGATTATTCATTCTCGACTGTCTGATGGTGCTTTTTTGTAGTTTTTAATCATTTTTAATGGCAAAAAATTGAATAGTCAGAATTTTAATCATTTTTTGGTCAGAATTTTAATCAAAAACGGTATACATATATATATATTGGTATTACATGAATTTATAAAATATGTTGGAACGTATTTGTATTCACATAAAATTATTTTCGAACTTCTCTTGATAACGTGGCACTAGCCAATCGCCATGGAATTTTAATCACATTGAAACTCTGTCGAGGTTCGTTCAAAGATGTCATAGACATCCAACTATCACTTTCATCGTCATACATTTCCATTGTGGAAGTTAAGGTGCCGTTTATGACTCCATCTGAAAATTGTGGAGGATAACAGTAATTTCAAATTTTGACTTGTTGAATCATGAATAAACAACGTGAATAAAACTAAATACTAACCTACGATGACTAGTTTTCCCAAGAAATTTGCAGATCCCATTGAATATCTAGTTTTATTCAACGAATGGATCATCGTCCATTTATCGGTTTCCCGGTTATATCTTTCAGCAGTATTTGA
Source organism: Hydropsyche betteni (assembly GCA_028571205.2). Taxonomy (NCBI): domain Eukaryota; kingdom Metazoa; phylum Arthropoda; class Insecta; order Trichoptera; family Hydropsychidae; genus Hydropsyche; species Hydropsyche betteni. Next base: position 152,134 of record JAOXNN020000029.1, on the reverse strand, counting down.
ATATACATTCCAAGACACTTCTCCACCCACAGCATATACATAACTACCAACAACAGCCACCTAAAGACGAACAAAATTTCGAGTGGAATGAGAATAAAGTATTTGGAATTAGAATAAAATAATTTCAATGCTCCGAAAAGCTAAATCGCAGCTAATATTTTCAAATTCTGAATAGATATATATTTGTTAAATATACCCCATGATAATTTCGTTTCTCGTTCATGGAAGCTCGTTTTCTCCACTGGTCGGTCACAGGGTTGTAACTATCGACGTCAGAAAGACACCCTGTATAACTATGTCCTCCAACAACAAGAATCTCTTCATCCAACACAACGGCTTGGAATCCAAATCGTGCAATCGTCATCGAAGTAAGTGTTTTCCATATTTTTGATATTGGGTCCCACCTGTATTTGCCATGTTATGTCGAATTATCTAATTAAAATGAATTTGAGTGCAAAATTTACTTACATTTCTACGTTACGAAGGATAGCTGTGTTGTTCAATCCACCAATCACGTATACACGTCCTTTAAATTCTATTGCTGTTAGACTCTTTCTTGCATATTTCATGGGTGGCAGGTTTTCCATTGCACCCGTGTTTAAATCATAACTCTGAACCTGAAATAGTATTCTTTGTATTATAAAAATGTTTCAATTCATGATTAATCTTGAATAGTACATACCGTATTAACAATATTTTCATTTTGATTTTCACCTCCAATCAACATTACTTTATTTTCCAACAGTACGGCAGAAAATTCGCTTCTATTACATTTAAAATTTTCTATTTTTATCCATTTCGCATTTCTCGAGTCGAATATTTCGAAAGTTTCTGATTTCTAATTTTTATTCAATAATATAGATTTAATTTAAATTTGCAGTATTGAATTATCTTGTTAATACTTACAACAAAATTACCAACAGCCATTAAAGTATCATTCTCATTTTCTTCCTTGTGTTTTAGAGCATTTAAAATTTTAGCGAGACATTTATGTGATTGATTGGCAGAACAAAAGTCGTGGGATTCATAAAGTAAAATCTTAAAGATAAATTTAGTTGAGATAAATAAACTTGACATACTTACATATTATATATTTGTTACGCAATCAATTCGAAATTGTATTTACATTTTTCGGTAAGTTTTCAAATTTGATAAAATTGGAAAGTTCATCCAAATATTGTTTTCTTGTAACACTGTCGTGGTTTACCCACTTTTTTACAGAATTGAAAACGGTCATTTCGGATGTTATGGCAATATCGGAATTCAGTATTTCTAAAATTTCTGAAATACTCAAATCCAAGAATTCTGACGAACGAAAAATCTGAATCGTTAATAACTGACTTAGTATAACCATGACTAATGAAAGAGAATTTCAAATACATTAAAAGGAAAATACCTCTTCGTAATTCTGCCTGATATATTCGAATGTTTTGTTCCTCAAATTTTCATAATGTCCCGATTTAGCCAATTTCCACATTGAAATACAGTTCGACGAATCTATTTTTTTCTCTAATATTTTTGAACAACCTTCAACAATCGGGGTAATCTTCAAAAAGTTCGCCGACGACATTATTTCATGAAAATTTTTCTCTGATACACCTAAATAGTTAAATAAATGCACATTTGAACATTTATTACAATATAATATGATATTTATACATTAATCCTTGCTAACTTATAATTCCGGTGTAGCAATATTCGATTAGTGATTTTACTATTTCGACATCCATATTTTCAAGTTTTATTTTCGCTATTGATTCATTATCAGTGAATACTTTTTCGAAGTATTCACTTGATGATGCTAAAATGATTTTGTGTACAGGGATCCTACATAAAGAAAAAAACAACAAAGTTACTGTGAGATATAGGTAATATAATATTTGTTATTTCGTTTGGATAAATTTATTTTTCTTACGTCTCATTGTCGACAGCTATTTCAGCGTCACAAAAATTATTACTATTTTTCATAATAAGAAGACGATCATGGAAGTCCTTTGGATTTCTGATGATGGTTTCTAAATTACCTGTTTTTGACGATTGATTGTTTGCCTAAAACATGAGATAGACAATTTCTCGTTTTACTCCATTTTTAATAGTCGCATTCTAGATAATATCAATAATCATGGTTATATAACCACAAGCTAATCAATAGCAATGATTTTTTTTTCAATGTGTTATGATTTTTGTTCATTTTGACGGACAAATATTCAAAAGAGTCATATTCTAGACGAATCTGGATATATCTGCTTTCGATACATATCAGTAACTGAATCCAACCGAATTTTAAACAACACATTTTCAAACTCCACATTCTAAGCTATTTGAGATTCAGAACGTTTATCAATATAAGTTTTTTTAGTAATTGGACGCATTATAAATCTATCTTCTTTAATTAAGAGTTTAAACATTAATCGTAGCTCAATGAATATCATAATCATTCAAAGTCTATACACATTTTATTGGGACACCATAGTATTTTATTCATTAGCTCCACTAATAACGTGCAAAATTTTCGATGAGATGTGATTACAGATTTAATAAAATGAACAATTTTCGATTAACTTCGCAAATTATGGCAGATCAAATATTGAGAAATGTTAAAAAAAAGTTCACTTACCGCATGAATCATTTGAATCAAGACGAAGAAGAATATTTGTTTGGCCACCATTTTGATTCAGTAGTTAATCGCTTATGACTGAAAATAACCAAAACACAGTTTTTTATAGATAAAATTGTCAATGTGTAAACAACCGGACCATATATTTATTTAGTGATAAGTTTAATATTATATATTATATATATATTAAAACTAGTAAATAGGTCCGATGTTAATAACATCGGCTGTGGATTTGTTAAGAAACGTAAAACGATAAAATTTGAAAACCCGATTGTGTGAACCCAAAATGTGTACCCGATTTGAATATTTAATTAATGAAATCAAAATAGTTCATTTGTCATTGTCACCAGACGTCATATAGGCAAAGCCAGTAGTTAGTAGGTAATAAGTATCATATTATAGACGTTAACTGTATATAAAGACCATAGTCGCGAGCATCATTCGAACAAATTCACACACACACCGAAATCCGTGGTTATATATAGGGGATTAAAATTTGTTAACACACTTCTGGCGCTGTTTTGGCGAATTCATTTTTTTTTTTAATTTATTTTCTCTATTTGTTATTTTTTTGTTTTTACACATCTCGTATATGAACGATAAAACGATTCGCATTCGGTGACACATTAGTTCCCATTATAGAATATATAAAAAAACAAATCGGACTTCGTGGAAATTAACAAAATTTCATGGGTCAGATATATTGTTATTTTTTTTCTGCTCTGTTTCAACACTCGATATTTTTAGATGGATAATAATTGTTTTTCAAATTGAGGTTTAAAAATTTGGGCTCGAATGCTTCGAATCCCCTTGCTGTTACGTAGCTACGCCACTGACAATGAGTGGGGGGATAAGTTGTAGCCGAAAGGCAACATTGCACTTAATAAGGCAATCTTTACCAATCACAACAATGCGCGCCATCTATGTTCTCAAAACGTCCATGTTGTTTTATGTATAGCCAGTTAGTTATTGTAGCTCTTATTGGCATTTATGTTAAGAAGTAGATTTGCATTTAACCTAGTTTTATTTTTTCAGCACATGCGGTTAAATTTGTTTTACATTTATTTTTATGGAGCTTTTTGATTAGTTTTTGCGTTTTTTATGCATTAATTACATGACGTTACATATATGCTCTATGCATAATTTTGTGATTTTTTGTTAACTTTTTATAACTAAGGGAAGAACACATCAAATAAAGTCAAGTTTTTAGTTTTAAAAATTATATTAGAAAATTATTAATTTTTTTTATATTACATACCAGTCAATATTTGTAGATAGTTATTGCTTATACAAATTAAAGCAAGCGCAATTTGTTTATGCTTTTTGAGTTCGCTAGTTATGAAACTTTTATCAATTTTAGTTTTCATTTTACATTATGATAAAAAACCTTAAATAGGCAATAAACAGACCCGATTCTAAGAATAAGTAATCCATATGTATTTTGATCAAAGTGAATTACAAATAAATTAAATTATCTTCAATCATATGAAAATTATAAATAATCTGATAAAAAAAATTGTGTTATATGATAAAATATAAATACTGTCAAAGGATTTAGTATCATATTCTGCAAAAGGGTACGTTTATCATTCTAAATAAGGATAATTTCTATAATTTGGGATTATTAAATGCTTAAAAAATTATTTTTTTAACAAAAACAATTTAATGAAGCATTTATCTTTTTTTATTATAAAAAAAATAAGGTGCCGCAGCAGTATTAATATAATAGTAACGCATTAATAACTCAATTTTCAAAATGAAAAGTAAAGGAACTGACACGATAGAAAGTGCTATAATATAAAATTAAAAATAAATTTGATACGATTTCAGAAGTCATCAACAAATTGATTGAATTTATTCTTTCAGAAAATGCTTCATTGTAGCATTGTTACCCTCTTTCAATCGCAATCTAAAAAATAACCTACAAATCACGTTGAACTATTCGTTAAACCTCGATGAAACCATTAAAAAAAGTATTTTTAACAAAATATTCTTTATTAAATGTATATTCAATTTACATTTCACTTGAATAATGAGTGTCAAATTTATCATACTAAAAATATTAATTGCACCTTAAATGAGATTTCGAACAGTATAAAGAATGGATTGGGGATATGTTGAGAATAAATGAAAAATCAGAATAAAAATTCATCTAAAGAATGCGAATGTTTTCATGGATAAAAACTCATCTACAAATAAATAAAAGAGCAAAATTTTCAATTACAAATATATAAGCTAAAAGCGAATAGTAAAATTAGAAAACTTCATATGTACATACAGTTGATTGAAAAGAATAATGTGTAATTTTTTTTAATGATATACTTATTGCATTTAATACTTGGCAGTGATATAGGGAGGGCTGATTTTATTTTAACGGAAAGAAAAAAAAACTTACTCTTTAATTATACAATAAGGAGAAATCGAAAAATTTACACTATACAATATAACATTAGTGACGTAGTTAAATTAACTAATTTCTTACTTTTAATGTGAAGATCTCCACAATGGCATGTGCGTAACTCATTAAAATAAATAATAATATACATATTTTTAGTCTCACTTGTTATAACAATTGTAAACAACACAAAAGCTAAAGAAATATAATGCGACTAAAGCTACGTTTACATATTTAAAAAAATCGAGTATTGTTAAAATAAATATTGGAATAAAATCTTTGAAAACAATAAAAAAAAACAAAGATTACAACAGAAAAAAAAACTAGTCTTGCGCAAAAACTGCCTTTTTTTTTTAATACATCACATATCACTTTAACAAAGTCGCATAATTCAACACATCGTTAGAATTTTGATAAAAATTCATAATGAACAATTCATAGTTTTCAACGTCGTTTGCCTGCGTCGTAGCGACTGGCAAAAGTTCGCATCATCGACCCATATTGGAGTAGTCCTGAGGTCTTTTCGTCGGCATGCTGCCTCCGGGCGGCTGCGTCTGGCTCTGGTGCGGGTTCCCCGAAGGCTTCCGCTTCTTGTTCTGCCTCCCCGTGGTCATGTTCCCGTGCGATATCACGTGATTGTACCTGCTCGGCGAAAAACGGCCGTTGTTGTGCATCGTTTGCGCGTCGTTGGTCTTCGACTTCGGCACGGCGACGTTCTGCGAGCTGTTGTACCGTCTCTGCTTCGAGTTCTGCGACGTTATCACGCGGCTCGAGTTCGACCGCCCGCCCGGTTCGCTGACGCTGGAGGAGTGGGTTAGTTGGATGTTGGCGCTGGTGTTCGTCCGGATGCCCTTCACGCCGTTCGTCATTGGATAGTACTCCTGTATGTGGGGCGTGTGGTGGTAGGGCAGGGTTATGACTCCGGTCGACGGAATCGTGTTGAAGTCGGGGTTGGACGCTATGTGCTGCATGATTATGTTGTGCTGGGAAGGCCGGCGCTGCTCCGAGGGCGACGGCACGATCGGCACTTGGGTCGGCGGGGGGAAGTTTTGCGATATCGGCGTGTTGTTGTTCGGAGAGGGGATGCGACTGTTGGATTGCTCTTCGCCGTCCTAAAAGTGCGAATCTGTAATTAGTATCGAGATTTTTTTTGAATAAATTATATTATTAGGTCGATGCGTGAGTTTCGTCTCATTTTTTTTTTCGTTTGAATAATATTTGTATTCAAATTATTTTATTGTGCGAAAGATACTTCCTTTTCAGTGTCTGTTAAATTTCAGGTTATTCAGTGAACAATGAACTAGGATTTTGGAGCAGGAGCAGGAGTGAGCTAGAAAATGGAAATTTATAATGCTCCGACTTTAAATGTAATAAAATTTAAAAAATTACAATTTTGTACAAAAATTTGACATCTAATTTTTAATTAAAATTAGATTATGTTAATTTTATCATTATTCTCTCTGACTTCATAGTAGTTTTGCTTGTGAATTTTTTGATATTTCAATGTTTAATTAAAATTAATTGGAGTGGAGAAATTCAAAAAAGTGGTTGCTTCAAAGTTCTACAATAAACGGATAGCAAAATTTTTTGAAATGTCTAATAATAAAGTGCATTTAACGACATTTTTCACTATACAAATTTCGTAAAAATAATAATGCTAAAATAAAAAATACTCATGATGTGTACAGTATAGATACGATCAAAGTTAAAATCACTAAATTTAAACTTTCGAAATTCAGATTTAGGCATTTTTCATTAACTGATAAACTATTGATCCAATGGCGATTCATCTTAAAGGGCTGCGGGGCTGCAGCCCTCCCCGTATAAAGCATATATTTTGTTTTTTATTTAAATTCTTATTTATTTTGCACAGATATATAAACGCAACACATATTTTGATTCTCGTTCGTGTTGATGATTACGTTTTTTTTATTTTGTACACGAGAATGTATGAACTATTTTAATTTTCAATGCTGCAGTCCATCCATTACAAATTATCATCAAACCGTCTAAAAGATAGGAGTAAATCTAAATAAAGTGCAATATCTACATCACATCATATCAATTTCAAATTACGATATTCAATTTAAAAAAAAAACGACAAAACCTCTGCATCGACCTAACAACACAACACCGTATAAATGTGTCTGTTGAAAAAAATCGAAAAGTTTACCACATCATCGCTATCGGTATGACTATGACTAGATTCGCTGCCTGACGGTGAAAAGTTCGGTGCGCTCGGCGGGGGCGGCAACGTCAGCTGCTGCTCGAAGAACTTCGCCTCGAAATTATCCTTAACCCACCTCCTATATTGCAAAACGTTATCAGTGATCCTCACTATCCTACCGAGGATGGAATGTTTGTTGCAGTCCAATATGAAGTTGTCCAGAGCCGGAGTCACCGCCTGCTGCAAAACAATATAACCGTAATCGAAAGCCGACTTGACCTGCAGCGCGCCGTAACTGGATCGTCCTATGTCGTTTCCGGCAGTCAACGGATCCTCGATACACAGCAAACTCGGTCTGTGACCGTCGTTCATTTCTTTTTGTATTTCGTCTTTCGATACGTAACAACCGCCGTTTTTGACTCGTATCGCCGCTTTGAAGTAATTGAACTTGCGGCCGTACAACTCGAAGAACTCTATTAGCAAAACTCCTAAGTTGGCGCGCTCGTTGAACTTTTCGGGTCGCGGATGCAACTGTAAAAAACTTATACACATGAGAATCAACGAATAACTAGATATCCCTCCCGTGAACACTTCGTTGAGGTCGCGCTGGAGCAAGAACTGTTTTAGAACCATCACGAGTTTCGACAGGACCGGATATTTTTGTTTGTATTCTTTTATGAGTTCGGCACTTTTCACCCCGCTGGACATATTGAACGAAATGTCCACTTTAACGTCCGAAAACTTGTCCGTCATTTTAACTATGGGCACGGTGGCCTTCTCGAGCACTTTTATCGAGTTTGGCTCGGCGATGTCTTGATCCACTAACTCCCGTTCTAATGTGCGCAACGGTAATTTTTCCCAATTTCCTGAAACATTTCAATGTGTTTTGATTGCGTCTAGAAAAGGACCATAAATGTGAAAGATATACCTATTACGACTAGATCGATGTCACTGGTCGGTAGATAAAGACCCGTGCGATAAGAACCGAAGACTTCGACTCTCGCGTGAGGCCACAGCCTGCGAACGGCTTCGGTGATGCGACGCACCGCATGAGCTCTCACTTTGTGCTCGATCGGCGTCGGAGACATGTACGCGTAGAAATGCTCGATTTCTTCGTGAAGTCTGAAATGTAAATAATGCGGCGGTTTAATAATCTATATATACGTTACTGTTTGAGTGTCTACTTCATTTGTGCACAAACAAACTAGTCTGTTTATACACCTACAAAACAGCTCTAGTTCAATTGTTGATGTGGTACGACAATTTAAGTTTGCACTCAGATAACTCTCTTATGCTTAATATCAATAAGGTGGAAATTGGTATGTCAATTAATGATCGATAAATACACGTAGTGTCTACCCATCGTGTCAGTTTGAACTTCAAGAGTTTGTTTTGAACACGTTTTCGAGCTAAAACGCCAACCCAACCTAACCCAAGCATGATACTTATGATGTCTTTTTTTAGTTTGGACGCAATTATATGTAGGTAAAATTTGACAGTTGACATTCAAACTAAAATCGATATATTAGGTATACCCAAACTGGAATGGGTATAAATAAACAAAAGTGAACACTTGAACTGTGACATATATATATAAAAACGGATGTTTGCTTGTATATATATTTGTTTGACAGGGTTTCACTCCAACACTGTTCATCCAATCACCACAAAAAATGTCATGTATATGTATTTTATTGTCAATAAGGTTTTTGTATAAAAAAATCAGAAAAATATTCAATACAATTCTTAGTACATGGTTATACAATTCATAGAATCATATCAAGCTGTTATAATACAGACTGGCAGGACAACGTCTGCTGGGTCAGCTTGTAAATTATAAACGATCAAACGTTAAATATTTATTAATGTTGCGTGTTAGTTTGACGATTTTCGGATTCGTTCAATTGGAATATGTGTTTATTCGTCTTTGTATTGATATTTAATTTTTTTTTTTGAAATTGCACCATTATTGTAATCAATATTTCGATTATTAATGACTTTGTTATTTAAATATATTAAATCGGTTGAATTAAAATGAAATTGTATATATTTGAAGATTACGAAGAATCCATCTACATTTCGAGAATAGATAAATTACTCACACGCATTGTGCGATAAAAAAAGAAGTTATCGAGATTATAAAATCAACAATAATAAATTTGACACTGGCAGATAAGAATAAAACAATAGTATCCGAATATATTATATTACGTAGTTTTAAGATGAATTATGATTAAACATTATTGCACAACAACGTAATCGATAATGATATTGGTTTTAATTATTTTTTTTTATCAAGTGTAGAGGTGATTTGATTCACATATCTAAAATGGATACATTTAAAATAAAAATAAAATCGATTCTTTTTAAATTATCAACGACTTGTGCAATATTAATTGTAGAGTGAAAGTTTTGCAATACTATTGAAAGACTCGAGGTTTTGACCTTGTTGTGTATCAAAATGGAAAGGACACTTTTACAGAACAGTAACTGGCCATCATCGATAGCAATATGTAAAATATCTAATAAATGACAGAATCTTTTTAACTCGTGTAAAAAGTATGGGGAATACTTCATGAGCATATAAAATATCAATTAATTGAACAAAAACCATCACAATCAGTTAAATTGATCATTTGAACAGTCCAACTCGAACAATCAAATATTGAAGAACGGAATCTCTTCGACTCGCATTGAAAGTTTGGATAGTACCTTATGAACACACAACACGTTGATAAATTGAACACGAACATCAAAAAACACTCTAATCATTCATTTACAAACATAGAATATAGGAATCGTTCGATGAAGAGAATAATCTCTTCTACTTCCGTCGAAGGTCTGGACAGTACCTTATCCATAATGTATCATTAAATTGAACAATTCGATGTTTTGATTTTGTTGCATATCAAAATTAAAGGATACTCCAATGGCACATTAACTGATCATCGAAATCTCTTCATATTGCATCAACAATTTGAATTATACATATAAAACATTGTCAAATTGAATAAAAATACTCAAAATTGACATCAATCGATCTAATCAAATCGTTCATTTTACAAACAAGTACAAATTAAACAATCAATAGGAAACATCTAATGCAAAAAACGGAATTTTTTCATCTTCCGTCGAAGACCTGGATAGTACCTTATACTACAACGTATCAATAAATTGAACAACATAATGTTTTAATTTCGTTGTATAAAGGATATCCCAATGGAACATTGACCAATCTAAAATCTCTTCATATTGCAACAACGATTTGAATTATACATATAAAACATTGTCAAATTGAATAAAAATACTCAAAATTGACATCAATCGATCAAATCGTTCATTTTACAAACAATCCAAATTGAACAATCGATAGGAAACATCTAATGCGAAAAACAAAATCTTTTCATCTTCGGTCAAAGACCTGGATAGTACCTTATACTACAACGTATCGATAAATTGAACAACACGACGTTTTGATTTCGTCGTATAAAGGATACTCCAACGGAACGTTAACCAATCTAAAATCTCTTCATATTGCATAAACGATATGAACTCAAAATATGATATATGAAAAAATCCAATACGAATACTCAAAAACAATCCCAATAGACGAAAGTGTTCATTCAACAGCATACCTATATGAAACAGTCGAATATAGGTTATGTACTCCAAGACCATGCAAACACAAGTACCGAAGAGTCAGTTATAGGTTATGTACTCCGAGACCATGCAAACATAGGAGCCGAATAGTCAGTTATAGGTTATGTACTCCAAGACCATGCAAACACAAGACCCGATAGCGGGTTGAGGGTTACAGGTTAAGCGGGGGGCGAAAAGACTGACCCCAGCACGCCCCTGCTGTATCTGAAGCTGTGGCTGCGCCACGGGCAGCCCCCGAACTCGCCGATGAGGTTGTTGCGGTTCTCGTTCATGTTGTAGGTGGAGGCGCGGTTGTCGGGGGCCCTGCGGCGCTCCTCGTCGGGCTCCCAGCCGTCCCACACCCGCAGCCAGACCCTCTGCGCGGGCCCCTCTTGCTCGGGCTGGAACCACGCCACGCACGGGTCCATGTCGCCGAGACGCCGCCGCCCCCGCGACGCCGCCTCGCCCCCTGCGCCCCCCTAGCGCGCGCCGCCGTCGACGCGTTTGCGCGCTCTGCAATTTTCGTCGTTTAGTTCTTGCCGAATTATGTGTTGTGTTTGAACGGTTTATTTTTGTATTAGAGCGGCGGGAGTGTCCGGCGTTGTTCGGGACTTGAATTTTAGATTGAATTATTTTTTTTGATTTGAATTCATTAAAATAACAGCGTAAAGCTGGCCGCGTATTGTTATTGGGGGGAATTTTTTTTGCAGACTGTCCCGTTTTGGGTGCTGGGAAATATGGTCATCCTATTTTGATGATGCTGAAAAAATTCTACACAAAAAAATACATATACGTGTCAATTTTAATGGCGATAGGTCGAACGGTGTTGAAGTGAAACAGCAACGAACAAATATACAAACATCCATTTATATATGTATAAATATATATGTATATCATCATCCTCATCATTGTTGACCCTTTTTTGTGCCCACTGCAGGACTAGGTCTCCCCATCAAATATTGGGGGTTTAGGCTATATA
>JAOXNN020000029.1:114188-140237 GCA_028571205.2 Hydropsyche betteni | reverse complement strand
GGCGTAGTTTGTGCGTTCTGACATGGTGATGATGTTCTATTTTGTTCCTGGAAGGAGCAATTTGGTTGATGGTTTGGATGTTTGACAGTGTTTCCCGTTCAGGGAAGCACAACCAGGAAACGGATTCCTGAGAAGTGACGGACTGTCTATTTGATAGGATATCCGGTGCCTGATCCGAAGAGCAAGCGAGGTTGGCGAATGCTGAGACGGTAGTGGAGGGGGCAAGCTGTGTGAAAGAGGCAATTTGCCGAGCCATACCGTGATCTGAGGCCAAATGCTGATCGTACGAGTGCATGCAGAAAGTCGTGTTCTGAGATGCAGTGGTCGAAGACATATGAAGTTTACCTATCAGTTCACATCATAACTGATGCCTTGAATATATGCAAAAGAAAAGATGATAAGAAACTTAATATATATTGAATATCAACTTCTTATGAATCGCGATGCGCGTCCTAGCACATTGGATTATCAATGAGGATGTGCTTTTATTTACGCTATTTACGTATTATTGGGCGAGTGAATTTTTTGCGGGCTTCTTCAACAAGTTGCCGCGAGAAGCAGTCGGGCACATGGTCGTTGATCAAACCCATCGCTTGAAGAAAGGAATAGACAGTGGTGCTGCCGACGAATTTCCAACCGAGTTTTTTGAGGGATTTAGAAATTTTTTCGGATACGGGCGAGGATGATTGGCTTTGGTGAGGAGGTAGATCTTTGGGATCTGGCTCGAAGCTCCAGAAATAGGCGGCCAAGGAACCATGCGTTTGGATCATCTCAAGAGCGCGTTGGGCATTGTTGATCACGGCTTCGATCTTTCCCCGATGGCGTACGATTCCAGGGTCGCCGAGAAGTCTTTCTATATCTTTGTCATCGTAAGCGGCGATTTTTTTGATGTTGAACTTATCGAACGCTTTTCGGAAGTTGGGTCGTTTTACGAGGATGGTGCGCCAGCTTAAGCCTGACTGAAACGCCTCAAGGGAGAGTTTTTCAAATAGAGTTGTATCATCAGAGACAGGAAAGCCCCACTCTTTATCGTGATATTCAGGGAACTCTGGTGCGAAACTGCACCAATGACAACGAACTTTTCCGTCTTCCGCAGTATAGCTATTGGCCATACAGAGGATTAGCTGAGGGATAACGAAATGCAAGTTTTACCATGCGTCATTTCGGGCTGCTTTCTATATGAAGCACCTTATAGAGAGCGTATTTTTCTAAAAATAATTCCACAAAAAGACACGAAGACACAAAAGGATGATGGATGATAAGCTTTTGAGAATCTTGGGGAACGCAGCCTGCTCAATAAATAATAAGACTGAGTATTGTTAGGATGTGGCTCGTGACGTATGAGCGAAAAACATTATCCCTTAAGCTAATCAATATCTCAAGGTTTCAGCGCGTGTTTTCTTACGCTAAGCGAAAGGCAGCTGATCTAGATCAGGAAATGCTTTAAGAAAGGAGGTGATACTCCTTCAGGTAAGAAAACGGAGAAGCGAGGTAAGAAGGGTTAGGCCTTCTTTTTGACGGCTCTTTTCACAGCCTTTTTCTTCACAGGAGCTTCGGTTTTTCCGCGCTTGCTGACTTTGGCTCCTAGAGCTTTGATGCGACCAGCGGTGTTCTTATGAATTACACCTCTTTTTGCGGCGCGATCTGCAGCGGAAGCTAAGGCTTTGCCTGCTTCTGAGATTTTTGCATCATCACCGGTTTCAACAGCTTGTTTGAGCTGACGGCGCATGTTTTTGATTTTGGATTTATAGACGCGATTACGCTCGGTACGCGTTTTGGTCTGACGGACTCTTTTTTCGGCTGATTTGATATTCGGCATGCGAATGAAAAATAAAATTTAGGTAAGTTGTGAATATGTGTGAGGATTGGGTAGCTGTCAAAAGATTAATGTTAAAAAATGTGGAACTTTTGAATGTGAAGGCATTTAGAATAATATGTACTTTTCTCTTGCGCAATCTCTAAAGCATGTCAGGTTGTATTTCCCAATGTGATCGCGGGGTAGAGCAGCCCGGTAGCTCGTCAGGCTCATAACCTGGAGGTCGCTGGTTCAAATCCAGTCCCCGCAACATTTTTCAACAGGCAGACATAGATTGGCCTGATTACTTCAAAACGTAATGACGTTATGAATTTTCGTGTTTGAATGTTCGTTGTTTTAAAAGGAAATAGCGTATTTCTTTGGTTGCCCAATGTTATTTTATTACTAAGCTGTGCTGTATGAACGATGACTTGTTTTCTTTAGCGAAGAACAATGAAAGACAAGCGGATGAGCAGCGTCTGCGTTGGTTGCAGAAAGAGATACAGAGGCACAATGAGCTCTATTATCAGCAGGCGCAGCCTGAGATTTCGGATCGTGAGTTTGATGCACTTTTGAGTGAGCTACAGGCATTGGAGGCGCGCTACCCTCATCTTGCCAGTGCAGATTCTCCGACACAGAAAGTAGGTGGTACGGTGATCGATTCGTTCGCGAGTATAACGCATCCGCGCCGCATGATGAGTCTGGACAATACGTACACGCCAGATGAAGTGCGTGCTTTTTGTGAGCGCGTAGAGAAAGGGTTGCAAGGTAGCGGGATCGAGATCGAATACATTATCGAGCCGAAGGTAGATGGTGTGGCGGTTTCGGTTTGTTATGAGGGCGGGAAGCTCAAATACGCGGCCACGCGTGGGGACGGTGTGCGCGGTGACGACATAACGCATAATGTGAAGACTATCAAAGGATTACCGCATGTGCTTGCAGTTGGATTTCCTGAGTATTTGGAGATACGAGGAGAGATTTTTATGAGCAAGGCGGGCTTTACTTCCATGAATATAGAGCGTGAGGCGCAAGGAGAAGCGCTCTTCGTGAATGCGCGTAATGCAACGGCGGGAACACTGAAACAGTTAGATTCCAGCATGGCCGCATCACGTCCTTTGGAAATAATTTTTCATGGGCTCGGCGAGATTCGCGGGGTGGACGTGCCAACTATGGAATCGTTTCATGCGTTGCTGGATGCGATGGGCTTGCGTAAGGGAGATTGGACGGCAAGGGCTAAATCTAAGGAAGAAGTGATGGCGGCTATCGATGAACTGGATCGTCTGCGGGGTTCTCTTCCTTATGAAACAGATGGTGCCGTGGTTAAGGTGAATGCTGTCGAGGCGCATAGCTTGCTCGGCGCTACATCTAAGGCACCTCGGTGGGCGATGGCTTATAAGTATGAACCGGAGAAAGCTGAGACGCTTCTGAAAGCGATCACCATCCAAGTGGGACGGACTGGGGTGTTGACTCCTGTGGCGGAGTTGACTCCTGTGTTTGTTTCGGGAACCACGGTATCGAGGGCGACGTTACACAATGAGGAAGAGATTCGGCGCAAGGATGTGCGTGTAGGAGATACCGTGATCATCCAAAAAGCAGGGGAGATCATCCCAGCTGTCATCGAAGTGGTTCTCGCAAAACGCCCCGCGAATTCCGAGCCCTTTGATTTGCCGCGCTTCTTGAATCATCGCTGTCCATCGTGCGGAGGGCAGATCGCCAAAGAGGAAGGTTTTGTGGCATGGCGCTGCATCAACCCCCAATGCAACGCAAAAATCGCCACGCGATTACGTCACTTTTCATCGCGTAAGGCATTGAATATAGATGGGTTAGGAGAGACGGTATCCGATAAGCTTGTCGAGCGCGGATGGGTCAAGGATCCACTGGATCTTTTTGAGGGATCGATCACCGTGCAGACTTTAGGAGATTTAAATCTTGGCACAGACGATGAGCCGCGCCAGTTCGGGCAGAAGAATGCCGCGAAAGTTTTTGCATCTATCGAAGGGGCCAAGACCGCGAATTTGGACAAATGGATATTCGCTTTAGGCATACCAGATGTTGGCGAGAGTGCTGCGCGTGAACTGGCCCGACTTCATCCAGATATGGCGGCCTTGCGCGATTCTGAAATTTTACGGACGCTGAGCAAGCTGGAAAAAAATCAGCGCAAGGAGGAGCATCCTGAACTTGCGCAGTACGAAATATCTCATGAAGTCGGACCAAGTGTTGCGGCGTCGGTGTTGGAGTTTTTTGAGGGTGAAGCAGGTAAAGGACTTGTCGAGCGCATGGCACGCTTACAGATTATACCCGTTAATTCCAGCACTAGCCAAGGCACTGCAAGTGCTAGTAGTGGTGGAGGTGGATTACTCACTGGAACTACCTGGGGGTATATTTTCAATAAATGTAACTTATCTAAATTACTCGTGTTCCAATAGAAACAAATTATATAGAGACTCGTTTCATTTCTAATTTATAGTCTATTTTTTTATAATCATAGAAAAAAATAAAATAAGCAAATTTCATGAAATATTTTAACTGTATTTATTTCAATTTATCGACTGACAATAAGAGTTACAATAAATAAAAACGACACGAAGAATATAACAATGCAAGTGCGCAACAGTCACCTAAGTTTTTGGTCAATGGCCAGCTGTCAAACGTTTGACAGTTGGCAATCCCTATTGTTGATTTTGGCGCGCAAACGTGAGTGACAGTGGCGCTGTCACTTTTTAGGGTTCTCACACCATTTTGTAGGGTGAAAACTATCCAAATATTTTCAAAAATTCATCATAATAGATATGTAAGTTGAATATGAAATTTTCCACATTTTTTTACTTTATTTCATAACACATTTTTTCGCTTATACATAACCATTAGAATATTAATAATTTCGAAGCACATTTTTGTATTTTGAACGATACGATTCCCCGTTGAAGTGATATTTTATGAAATCATCGTAAAATTCCTTTTCAGATATTCGGGAAATCAGTTTTCAATGATCCTCAAATCATGGCTCAGAAAAGTATAACTTCTTTTTTTACCAAAGCCCCTCCGAAGCCAATCAGTGCAAAAACTGATGTAGCATCTTCCCCTGTCAGAGAAAAGAGCGTCAGTTCAGATGAAGGTTCTCCTGTAAAGATCAAGGTAATGCTAATTTTATTATTGTAATTTGCAATAACAAAACTTATTGCAACGTTATATTTTTTGATAGAAAACTATTAAGAGGCAAAGAATCGATAGTGATAGTGATTCGCAATCTTCATCTCCAAAGAAAAAGAATTCTGAAACTTCACCTCCGTCTATAAAGAAAAAGGATTCAGAAACTTCACCTTCATCTATAAAGAAAAAGGATTCAGAAACTTCACCTTCATCTATAAAGAAAAAGGATTTAGAAACTTCACCTCCGTCTATAAAGAAAAAGAATTCTGAAACTTCTCCACCATCTGCAAAGAAAAATGTTACGTTTAAAGTGAAAATCGTTTCAAACAAGAAAACTCCTAAAAAGAAGGCCAACGAGTCTAAAAGTACTAAAAAAGAAACGAAAACGAGTAGCATGGAAACTGAACAATCTGATTCTGATGAATTGAATAAAGAGAATGAATCTCTTACAAAATCACATAGTTCGGACAATGAAAGTTTGGATCAAGATCAGAATAATAGCATATCTGATACGGAAAATGGTATCGATACGAAAGACGTTGAAAAAGAAACAAAATCGGAAAAAAATACTAAAATGAAATCCAAACCAGAAAAAAAAACTAAAACTGAACCCAAACCGGAAAAAAATACTAAAACGAAATCCAAACCAGAAAAAAAAACTAAAACTGAACCCAAACCGGAAAAAAAAACTAAAACTGAACCCGAACCAAAAAATAAAACCAAAATCGAACCAGAAGCAAAAAAAAATATCAATAGTTTTTTCACTAATAAAACAAACAATGCTAAAACCGACGATAACAAATCGACCGAATACGATCCTACAAAATCTAAATATCATCCGATAAACGACGCAATTTGGAAAGAAAACGAAAAAGTACCGTATCTCGCATTAGCCCGAACATTAGAAGAAATCGAAAAGATCTCGGCCCGACTGAAAATCGTAGACACATTATCGAACTATTTCAGATCCGTTATCGTACTATCGCCCAACGACCTATTACCCAGCATATATTTGTGTTTAAATAAACTCGCACCCGCTTACGAAGGTGTCGAATTAGGTAAGTTCCTAAATCTTGATTTTTCATAGAAAATGTATAAACTGAAAGCTGAAAATTGTTTGATTTAAAGGCGTTGCTGAAAATACGTTGATGAAAGCGATCGCCCAATCTACCGGAAGGTCCATGGCTCAGTTGAAGAGTGAATGTAACGCTTTGGGCGATCTCGGTGTCGTTGCAGAACAATCTCGTTCTAATCAGCGTATGATGTTCCGTCCGGCCGCTCTTACAGTTCGGATGGTTTTTGATAAACTTAAAGAAATCGCTCAAATGACTGGTAAAAGAAAATTGTGTATAAAATGTATAAATTTCGGTCGTTTTGTATGATTTTTTTTATTATTTTATAATAGGTCATGCTGTAATATCTAAAAAGGTTGATAAAATCCAATCTTTGTTTGTGGCTTGTAGGCATTCGGAGGCGAAATATTTAATTAGGTATAATTTGACTTATATTTTGATTTGATTATTGAAAATTGTTGATTTATTTGAAAATTTTCAGGTCTTTAGCGGGAAAACTGCGTATTGGCTTAGCCGAACAGTCGGTTTTGCAAGCTTTGGCTCAAGCTTGTTCTTTAACTCCACCTCGTTTAGCGAACGAAGAACAAATCTTGGATGCGTCAAAAGGTTTATCGACCGAACAATTCAAGGTAATTTTACTATTTTAATTTATGAATCTTTTATAATGGAAATCATTTAACTCGAAACTGAAAAGACTGCGTTATTCTTTTGTATTAAATTAAAAGAATTTCATGTTAAACATCATAATATTTTGTCAATATTCTTTCTTGTTAATTAATTTTTCGCATCGAGAACGTTTTCGTGTTAAACAATTCCCATTAGATTCGTCAAAATAAAATGTTTACATTATAGGGTATTGTCGACGAACAAGCATTGGTTCTAAAAACGGCATATTGCGAATGTCCAAATTACGATTTGGTCGTTCCGGTGATTTTGAAGAATGGCGTCATGGAATTGCCTCTTCATTGCAAACTCACGCCAGGAATACCCCTAAAACCCATGTTGGCGCATCCTACCAAAGGCGTTAGCGAAGTTTTACAAAGGTATTACTGTTATTATAAAAATATAAACATACGTTTGGTTGTATTTATCAGTATATTGTCGTATTAGGTTTGAGAATTTGAAATTCACGTGCGAATGGAAATATGACGGGGAAAGAGCTCAGATACATCTTCCCTCCGTCGATGTCGACGGTGTGGAAATGGCCAATATTGCCAAAGCAACGATATACAGTAGAAATCAAGAAAATAATACCAGTAAATATCCCGACGTTTTGACACGTCTGAAAAGTGCAATTAAAGATTCTGTGAAGAGTTGCGTTATCGATTGCGAAGCTGTAGCTTGGGACAAGGAGAAAAAACAAATTCTTCCTTTTCAGGTGAATTGATTTTTATTTTATGATAGTTTTTTTTCTTGTAAATCGTTTTAAAAGATATTCTTTCCAGATATTGTCCACTCGTAAGCGCAAAGATGCTAAAGAATCCGATATTAAAGTTGCAGTTTGTTTGTTCATGTTCGATTTACTTTATTTGAACGGTGAATCGTTGGTTAAAATACCTTTTGTGGAAAGGAGAAAATTGCTTAAAGAAAATTTCATAGAAACTGAAGGTACATAAAATATCGAAACAAATAAATATAAATGCACTTTCGTTTTAATAGTTTGCACTTTAAAATTTAATGCTTTGCACTTTACGCCTCTTATCCCCTTCAAGTTTTCATATGTATTGATAATTTCTGCATTTATATTTTCTTTTTCCTGTAATAATGGTATATAAAAAAATGGAGATTTTTTTTTCTTCAAAAATGTTTATTTCAGACTTTGCCCACTGATACGGATTTGCCCAAATTTGTGTATTAAACTTTATATAGTGCAAAGTATTAAATTTTAAAGTGCAAACTATTAAAACCAATATCATAATTGTTATAGGTGCAAATTATTTTTATCGACGTGATTAAGATCAAAGCTAAAGTGCATTTAATTACCTTCCAAATTCAATATTTTCAAAATATATCTTACTCGTATTTTTTATATATATTTAGGAGAATGGCATTTCGCTACTAATCTCGATTGCAGCACTACCGAAGACATCCAAGAATTCCTCGAAGAGAGCATTCGCGGTAATTGTGAAGGTTTGATGGTGAAAACGTTGGAAGGAAAGGACGCCACTTATGAAATTGCAAAACGTTCCCGAAATTGGCTAAAAGTAATTAAAAATTGTAAAATTTTGTTCAAAAAATTGTGTATTATGTTTATTATTATTGAATTTTAGCTTAAAAAAGATTACATAGAAGGTATCGGTGATACGATCGATGCAGTAGTTTTGGGAGGTTATCTCGGCAGAGGAAAACGAGCTGGTGTTTACGGAGGATTCTTGTTGGCTTGTTACGACAAAGATTCTGACGAATATCAGACTTTATGCAAAATAGGAACAGGCTTTTCCGACGAAGATTTACAAACGCATTCAAAATCTTTGAAAGAACACATAATAGAAAGTCCTAGAAACTATTACAGGTATATTTGTTGTTAATATCGTATTTTCACATTCAAATTCTTAATAAAAAAAATTATTATACTCAGGTATGATCCAACGCTAGAACCTGATCATTGGTTTGCTCCGGCACAAGTGTGGGAAATCAAATGCGGAGATTTATCCCTTTCGCCTATACACAGAGCGGCAGTTGGTATTGTCGATCCGGAAAAAGGGATTTCTTTGAGATTTCCACGGTAAATATCGACGATTGTATAATTTATATAATTTCAAATGTTGTTTTAATGACGATGATGATTTTTATAGTTTCATTCGTTTGAGAGACGACAAAACGGCCGAAGAAGCCACGTCTGCTCATCAAATCGCCGAACTTTACTCGAATCAAGATCAAGTAAAGAATCAAGCTAATAATACGAAGCTCGTAGAAGAAGATTTTTATTAAATTATCTTCGCATTAATATTTTCATGTATAAATTATTATTTTTTTGAATCTAATAAATTAATATGAACTGGAAGGTCAACTTGTTTGCAGTTTCGATCATTTTTTTTAATGACAATATCAACACGATGAGAACGCAAACTGGATTTCGACATTAACATAAAGGATTCCATAAATCAAAGATCTCGTTTAGATGGTCAAGAAATATTTATTCATAAAAGAAACATAATTCATACATATTGCCACAACGGCGACAAACGAGTACAGGCCCATTCCCAATTTGAACATACGTTTTCTAAATAATATTTGAAAAGATTGCACAGTCAAGCCTGATGAGTTTGTTTTCGTTGGTGTGGATGCGTTTTGACGCACCGACGCTGCTTGTGAAAAATATAATACTATTTGATATATTACAATTGACAATTAACAAGTTTTCGATTCGTCTAAACGTGAATGTTTGTATTTGAATTCAATGGACATAGAAAATTATTTATATATGGAATGAAAAAATCTATATTTATATAACTATATAAATTATCTTTGAATAAATACTGCTGTTTTTTGCATATATTTTATTTTGACTTCAGTTAGTTTTTAAGTTTTATTATCTGGAAGTTTTTTTATTTTTTTTATATATAAATGAAAAATGATGATAATTTACTTTTTTTGACAAAATTAGAATATTAGTACATCGAAATTGCTCAAAAAAAAAATATACAAAAAAATATCGATAATATAATAAAATAAAAACAAATTCATTGTCGAAATGAATAGAATGTAGAATACACAATATTTAGAAAAATGCTTTAGAGCAATAACATCATGTTGGTGTCTTCCCGATGTATTTAGCTTAACCTGGAAACGATCATAAACTCAGTACAACATAAATGATCACATATTTGAATCAGACGGACATTTCTTTCGTATATTTACACATAAAGAAGAGACCAACGTCATTAATTAATTTGTAGTATACTTGTAAATTTTTAACTTAGCTCAGATAAGTTAATATAAATAACTAGTATATGTATATAACAATATATTATTTATATATGTTTAAATATCTAAAATTAAAATGTAATGAAAAATTGACAATAAGAACATTTCGTCAATATATAACAAATATTACAGCTAAAACATGATTAGTGAAACATTTATTTTGAGTGTGAATCAGTCTTACATTTTCAAGTAAAGCAGTGGTTTCTGAAGATTACAATGTCATTCGATTGAAACGAAAAAAGGGTTGGGGTGTTCGAGTCTTGTAAAACTCGCGCAATGTCATGGGAGACAGATAATATACATAAACAATAGAGGAAACAATAAATAAACTGTCTTTACAATGAAAACAAAAATCTCTAATGAGGTCCGACCAAAGACGTATACAAAAATATTAGGTTTCCAACTATAATGGAATATCTACCGTTTTGTACGCAAAGATCACTGAAATTATACTAGTTTTGTATAAACGCTAACACGATTGAACATCAAATTGACGACTGTTTGACAATCGTAATCATTCCGTAGAAACGAAAGCATAACCTTCTATTTGGCATTGAAATTGAGGCAGCGAATTAACTACGTATCTCTAGTTAAAAAAATATCTGAATTGTTTTACTAACAATCGTTTGAAATTAAGTAATGTTGAGGTCGACGGGCGACAAATCATACTTATAAACATAATTAAAGCTTAAATGCTTCTTTAAGTATAATATTTTACTTTTTTCAATATGTAAAGTAAATAAAAAGCTTGAAAGTAAATTAATTCATTAAATATTATTCAACAATTTCTTTACAGTTTTTATATAATATAGTTACGACATTTGTCGTAATGCGAATACATAACTAAAAAAAAAATAAACATTAAATGAATCAAATTGCAAAAAAATACTGATTAAACTGTTTTCATTCTTCGTAAGCTATTGATTTTCATAATACTATGTCATATGTTACAATTTCATTCTCGTTATACACATACATATAATCTAAATCGACTCACATGTCAGATCATGAGACAAATGTGGATTTGTCCTTCCTCGTAATATCACCAATATTATTACTAACAACGACATAACTTCCTACTGTCATAAAAATGAAAACACAATTTTATAAAAGTAACAGTATTTATATTTATTGTTTTTTTCTTTCCGAAATATAAAAAATGTATAAAAACTTTAAAAATATTTAAACAACAAATAACTTAAATAAAAAAATAATTAATCTGAATAATAACTAATTAATAAAAATAAATATATCATTATATTAATTAAATAAATCTTAATCACGAATGATCCATAGATACTTCTAAAAAGTCACTTGGGTTAATGAAACCGCCCTCGGGAGCCGACCCTTCATTGCTTTGTTCGTTTTCAGCGTTGCCCTCTGAGTATTTCAAATTGCGCAGAGACTGCAGCTTCTCGAACACGTTGTCCGTGAACGCCATCGTCTCCGACTTGGCCTCCTCCAGCTCGGAGTGCTGCCTCATGTGTTTCTCGAAGCTGGCCGGCTGCGCGTACTTCTTCCGACAGATCTTGCACTCCAACGGTTTCCTGCCGTCGCCTTTCACGTGCTGGCCCGAATCCGGGTAACCCTCGTCGGATTTCAGTTGCGGAAAGTAGTTCAGTCTGTATCCGTCCTGCTCTATGGTGTTGGTGTGGTTTCCGGCGGTCCCGTCCAGCATATGTTTCCTCATATGCTTTTCGAAACTGGCTTGTTGTATATAAACTTTGTCGCACATTGTGCATTGGTGAGGTTTGTTCTTGTCGTGTTCTTTCATGTGGATTGCGAGGACGGCTTTGCTCGACACCATCACGGGACATAACGGGCAAGATATATTCTTCGTTTCCGGAGCTGCAGCGGAAAGGGATGATTTGACGTTTAACATCTTCTTTACATGTCGAAGGTCGTGAGGTAAATTAATCTGTAAATACGAAACGGATTTATAGAATATTTCAGATTAGGAATTATCCGAAAATAAAACAAGACAATATCATAGATCAAAATCGTTAATACAAAAAGTTTATAAATAATCCGAATGATTTGATTTTTGAAAATATACAATAAAATAATACAATTTGTAGTAGAATAAAGAAAATGATCAAATAATACGTTAAATTATGGTTTTGGAACAATATTTACTCACCTGCAGAGACTTTGGCTCTGTAGCGTCATCTCTCTTAGCATCGAGGTTCTTTGGTTCTTGTATATAGACTTCCACGAATTTGGTAGTGTTTACGGACGAATCGTATTTCATATCATTTTCACTTTCACTAGAGTATTCCCCGTAACTCATGTCGTTCGAATCACTTTCATAATCCACTTTGACGACTTTCTTTGGCTGACTTTGTTTTCTTTTGTTCGGCGTGATGGGAGCGATCGAACTCACGGCACTCTTTTGTATTTGGTTGACGCCTTCGGGGTTCTTCTTCGGCAAGTCTTCGAACCTTATGTGCGGGTGGATCCTCGTCAGGTGCAGCTCCAAGAAGTATTTGAGCTTGAACGACTTCTCGCAGGCGGGACACTCGAACGGCCGTTCGTTGTTGTGACTTTTGACGTGCATGATGAGATTTCTTTTCATGTTGAACTCCCTTCCGCATATGTCGCATCGGAAGGGACTGCCGCTCGACACGTGAGTGAGGAGGTGCGACGCCAAGTTGTTTCGTGTGGGGAAAGTTCGTTGGCATGTTTCGCACTCGTATTGCGCTTCTCCGCTGTGCTTTTTCATGTGATTCGTTTTGTTTCTTTCGTACGTGAATTTTTTGTCGCAATAGTCGCAGCCGATCAATTTCTCGCGCTGCCCCTGAAAATTTAGTGCGATACGATTATTGAAAAGTATTTTAAATATGCGGCGACACCGAAAATTTTCGACTGTCTTTGCGGTAATTTCATATTTCGATTATCACGCTTGTCGTTATGTTCTTGAGTAAATTTTGAATATATTAACAGACAAAAACCTTTAAAAAAGATGTTTTTTTATACAGAATATTTGTATAATTTTGAAGGACTTTCATAACGCTTCATAATGAATTAAAATGTAAAATAATGTATTTTTTAAATAATGAAAATAGTGGACTATTTAAACGTGCATTTTATAAAATAAATGTGCTTATCTTGAGTATTTAATAAAATTATGTGTTCATTTTGAATGAGCATTGAAATTAGTTTGATCATTAAAATCACTATCTGTACTTTAAAACGAATAAAATATGCATTGGAATGAATATAAATAAAGGAACGGAAACACTGCAAACGTGAACGGAGAAAAATACCAACAGCAATACCATTATTCACAACTTTCATAATAGAATCAAAATAGACCAGATTTTTAAAATGTTATTAAAATTTTAACCAAAGGAAATGTTGACAATTATCTTGTACTGTCTATAGAGGAAGACTTTATGGCAACGTTATCGCTTCTCGATTATTTCAATGCTTAAACATATTTTTTCTATCGTTCATTTCACATTTTTCAATGCTCACTATATGCATAAAAAATTTCTTTCATTACTACAAATAAAATGATGCTCAATACGAAATTCTTTAATGCACATCGTATATGTTATTCTAATTAAAAATAATTCGTTTTAATCTATACTTTATTAACACAGAGTTAAATCACACACATCAAAACGTATTCTTACAGTGAAAGCGGCAATGTCGGCTTCTGTCATCACAGGATCAATTCTTATCTCTGAATTATTTGAAAGTCTGTCAGATGGCTTCATCTGAGGAAATATACTTAATACTGATTTCTCGGTAGCCGGCTGCATATCGCTAATTTTGTGATATTCAACCTTTTTCTTTGGAATATGAATACGGACCATGTGACCCTGCAAAAAATCAAATCAATCAAACATTCTTCGCAACATATCGACGAACGAATCGAAAAATATACCTGCAAGTGAGCTTTCTGAGTGAAAGTCCTTTCGCAAAACTGGCAAGGAAAGGGTCTTTCACCTGTGTGCATACGCAGATGCACAATCAGAGCCTTCTTCTGGGGGAACCCCTTCAAGCAGTAACGGCACTCGAACGGCTTGTCTGAAGTGTGAACGCGCGAATGCTCTAGCAACTGCTGCTCGTCCGAGAACGCCAAGAAGCACACTTCGCACTCAAACGGTGTGTCGGAAGTGTGCAGCCGCAGGTGGTGCACCAACTGGAATTTACGATCGTAGGCTTTGTCGCACACTCCGCAGGGATATCTCTTGCGGACGTCATGTAGTTTCATGTGAATCAGGAAACTGTTCCTCGAGGTGAACCGATGCGTGCATAGTTTACAGCCGTAAAAGAATACTTCGCCGGGATGCTTGGTCAGAAACTCCAGATGATACTCCACCAACTGAAAATATATTTATGTTTCGATTAGCAAAGTTTCTACGTTGGCAAAGATGGTGTATTTAAAGTTCGGCGGGGATGAAAGGTCGCCAGCTGTGTTTATTTTCTGCAAATTACGTTTAATTCTGCACAACATTTGTGTGGATGTAAAATAACAACACTTGTTTTTTGGTACTTTGAAAATGTATGTTTATTTTCACAATCATTTACTAACTCTCTGTGATGGTCGACGATCGACTCAAGATGTCCATCCTTTAGTGTGTCCAATCCGAGTAAAGCAGCGTGAAAATAACAAATAAATTACATTTATGACTTAAATATAATAATTGAACAATAGCATTTCGAACAATAGATATTATGTGATGAATATGAGTTCTAGAAATATGATATTTCAACAATAACGAAGGAAATTTATTTAGCGTTCGTTTGAATAATTTGAAACGTACAGGAAACTGAATAATACTAAGTATGACTCACGAAATATGGTCAATCAAAACATTTATACCTATTCTTATTATATAAAAAAAAAAAAACTTAAAAATGTAAATGACTGCATCATCTACACAAAACAAGTGTGGTTCTAAAAACCGAAGAAATGTGTATAATTCCGATATCGAAGCTATGTTTGGGCATGTTCTAGATAAACTTTATCAAAAAATTGGTTGGTTTATTACGATGAGGTCTTATAAGTGCAAAAACATTTTTAATGTATAACGACAGTAATCTAAAAAAAACTCATTTGATATTCAACATTAAACAATAAAGATTTTGAACCGAAAAATACCTCGAAAGGAAGAAGACGCACACCACTGTCAATGAGAGAATGAAGACAAATGATTAATCAATGGTAGCGCGAAAGGGATAATGATTACTAGATAAATACAGTTAATGGTTGATTATCTATTGCATGCCACATAAATTCACACAAATGATAAGTAAATTTTGAAGATAGCGCCGACTTAATACAACATTAAAGATTAAAATAAGTATAGAAATGTAGTTTTTTAGTATTGTAGTCTAAAACATCAATATGCATGGGTGGGCAAAGAAAAAGATCCACGTTGTCGACGCTCCTTATCACAATAGTCAAAAGATTATTTTATAACAAGTAATTATTATACATTATATATGGGACTTAGTAAGTCAAAAAAGAAATTATCAACGTGACATTAAAATGTTCGTGTAAACAAAAATATGAAATGTTTAATGTATTGTTCGAGCTCGGATAGTCATGTGTGTCTATTTTTTTCGAAGAGTCAGATACTAATTATCTTCAATGGTATTAGTTATAACACAAATAATTCCATGAAAGTGTATGTATGAAACGGTGAGCTGTGACGGAATTAGAAAAGCAAAAACCACACACAAACATGCACAAGAGATATTACTAGTATTTTTTTATTTTATTATTTCCAAACGATAAATGTACTTATGTGATACAAAGATTATTTCAATATTATGTAAATTCATTTAAAAATCTTTATTGCTGCCGAGGTTCATAATAAAAACCAGTTGTTACCAGCCGTTTTCACAAATTAATTTCAAACGAATTTGAATATTAAAACTCCAAATGGTAAAATAGTCAAATAAGATAATGCCGGAGATTTGTCACGATCGATATCTAATCCTTGAAATTTCAGATTATCAAACTTATCCGTAATCTACAAACACACAAAATTGTGAATACATCACCACGATAAAACGGAAGCGTTTCAAGAATAGAAAATGAACTCGTTTGCAAGTGATGTCTACCTGTTGACATCGTTTGCATCAGGACATGACGACCGACGGTGTTAATCCACCGAACACACAAAGAAGTTATCGACGCTGCCAAAAAGAACAAACAATCAAAGTACCGAATCGACAAAGATCCGATGCACAAAACACAAATTCATATCTAGCGTTCAAACTACACGTTTCAAACGAAGAATTTCGTTTATATTACTTTATCTAGAACAATGGTATTGATGATTCAGCGGAGATTTCTCGAGACTTGTGTCAATCGGACAATAATATGTAATTTATATTGTATCGATGTGCTGGCAATGTGTAATGTATGCATAAGACTTGTTTACCGTTACCGACTGGTCTGGTTAATAAATGTTTGGAAATTTTTACAATATTGAAAATTCTTCAATGTCTGCGTATACAAATCTATTCAAGGTTGCATACATGGATATAAGTACATACAACCAGAAGTTATTATACTGTGTAGAGGTTTACAGAGATATCTCTCAAAAGAAGTCTAAGCAGGTAACTATGACTAGTTTTTTTTTATGATTATTTTTTTTACCTTTAAACTGGTTGAAGACTCAGTAATAAATTTATCGAGCAGAAGAAGAATATCAGTAACACATTTAGTCGAGTTTTTTTCGAGGTTTTGATTAATTTTTTCGTTCTAAATACAACTCCGTCGAAAAAAATCGCGAAAGAATGTGTCTGTTATATTTTAGAACAAAAACGCGAATAGTGAATCAAAAGTGATCTATTATTATCCCACGAATGAATTATTTCTAAATGGCCAGAATGCGAAATTTCATTTGGCAACTCTCGCGCGCGAACAGGGTTGCCAAACTCCGTTTTAAAAAATCCAAAAAAAAAACACACACACCAACCATCGATCTTGCACAACTCGATTACAATAATCCGAATTTCCGAACACGAAAAGGAAACAAGTAGATAAATAATTCGTCGGAATATTTTAATGGGTATGCGCGAGCGCTTCGCCGGGAAACATGCTTTAAATATTTATACAAGGTTTTATAGTCGAATGTTCCGAGAACATGAGATCATTCAACCTCACTTGATGTATATAACTCGCTTTTTAAGTGATCCGATCGATGATTCGAAAATAATGGACGGGGGAATATACGGAAAGTTTTTTCGGCCGACGGAACGGTGCCCGTTCGCAAAATGGCCGCTTTTTCGTAATAGGATCGTTCCGAAGTTCGAAAAGCGATGCTTCGATTGTATACGGGGACAGTTCGAATGTAAAATTAATGTGTGTTCAGCGAAATTGTGAAAGAGTAATGTGTGCGTTAGAAAAAAGTGTTTTGATCGTTGGAAAAATGCGTGAGTATTCAAAACGAAGAAAACGTGCATTAGAATGAATATGTCACAGTCAAAGCGTATTTCTCAATTAAAACATATTTTGACTATTCAAAATATACTTTGACTAGTTAAAATATACTTTGACTAGTCAAAATATATTTTGACTAGTTAAAATATATTTTGACTAGTTATAATATATTTTATCTAAACCGAATAGTTATTTCGTGTGACACGATCGAAATATGATTTAACTAGTCAAAGTCAAACAATGTGTATTTTAACGCCAACTAACGAGCCAGTGTTGCCAATGCCACTGGCGAACGTCGGCCATTAAACGTCACTTGTTCATTAATATGGATTCAAAACTAACGTTTTTGTGATGAATGCCTTGTTGAGATATTATATTATTAAAATCTTTTCAATAATGTACAGATTGTTTAATACTAATATTCATTTAAAAAATCTGAACTGTCAAAAACTCATCTGTCAAGTTGAAAATACACTTTGACTAGTGAGCACCAGTTATATTGTATTTTCGCCTGTTGAAATACACCTTAACTAGACAATTTGTATTCAAATACAATTTTTCTAAAACGTCAAACAAAATATACTTTAACTAATAATACACTTTGACTGTAACAAATATAAATAAAGGATCGGCAACGCCGTAAATGCGAACAGGACGGAACATCAACCGCATGATTTTTATTCATTATTGATATAATAGAATCAAATTGTCGAAATGTGATTAAAATTAAAATTTGATTTGTTGTAAAATTGTATTTGTAAAACTTCATTCCGACAACGTTGCCACATCTCGATCATTTCAATGCACAAATTTCTATCATTCATTTCATAATTAAAAATTCTTTTTCATTGCAAAGTACAAATAAAACGATGCTCAATACGAGATTCTCGAATGCACATCGTATATATATTATTCTAACGCCCAAATAATTCGTTTTAAGACACAATCAATATTTTTTTCAATACACTCATAAAAATAACGAATCATACATAGACAATGATAACACGTATATTTTATAAATTAAACAAAAAAAAATGGAGCAACACTCCGGAAACCGACACGAATTCTAGCGTCAAGGAAAAAACTCTACGAAAAAATCAAGGATAGATCTTTCACGAAATCTATATTTTCATCCAAAACGGTGAATTTGCGCCATTTTTTGTGCAACACGAAACAATTTCTAGTTTAATTGCTCCAATTAAGCTGCGTAGTACCGTTCGGTTCGGAGATGCATCTCTAATACGTTTTCTGATTATTATTCTGTGTGTGTGTGTGTGTTGTAATTCACTGTGTAATTTTTCATTAGAACCGGATTGTATAAACTAGAATCTCGGAGACTTTCGGGGATGTGAAACGAAGTGGACACGAGGGTAACGAACTCTATAACAGTTTCGAAATTGTTATGGGGGAACGCGTGTACCTATCTATGGTGGACGTATTTCTGTCGGAAAATTTTGAAGGACTGTCTTCGAAATGGAAGAATCTGTCGGTTTTTTAAGAAGGATGTATAAAAAATGGGGTTTCGACGCGTAGAAAAAGGTTGAATATGTTAAGAATCGGATTTTTTTTTTGTATTGTGAACGTAAAAATTTAATGTATAGTCATTGTATAGAATAATATTTTTTTGTTATATAAAAAAAATGAATAAATTAATCGGAATGTATAGAAATGATTTTAAAAATGGATACTATTTAAATGGTCAGAATTTAAATATAATACGATTTTGGTCAGAATTTTTATCCCATTTATTGGAATTCATTCGACATTGGTCAGAATTTTAATCATGTTTCGGTCAGAATTTTGATCAAAAACGGTCAGAATAAATATTGAACGTTCATAATTTTAATCGGGTTTGTCAAAATTTATAATAAATGGTCAGAATAATATTAAGAACCCTAATCCAACCTTACCTATTCTGACCGTTCATTATTTTATTCTGACAATTCATCATTTTATTCTGACCGTTTTCGATTAAAATTCTGACCAAAACATGATTAAAATTCTGACCACTTAATTTTTTGCTTTTTAAAAATTTTTCGACACATGAAATTAAGTAATCCCCCATATAACGTCAAGATAGGTTCGACGTTATAGGGGGGAATTTAAGAAATCAATAAATGAAAAATTTTCATTTTTCTTTTTTCGGATATTTTTAGGAGTTAATTATATTTTTCAAATGCGTTTCGAAAAAAAATTAAAAATTTGAATTTAAATGCATTTGAATCAAATTAAGTTATAGGGGGTATTACTGTATATAATAAAAAAAAAAATGTCCCGAACGCAACAAAAATCACTTTCGATCTCGAAAAAATATGAAACACACGAAAAAAACTAGAACATACAATAATATTCAGTCGAAAGAGCATAATCAGAACCAGGTAAGCGAGAATCGAAAACGTCTGCCGCATTAGATATGAAATGCTCTTTTCTGTTGTTGAACACATACACGAACACACACACACCGTCGAAAAAACCGACACACACACACACCAAAGACCACGCACACACACTCCAAAAACGTATACGTGCACACACACACACGTCAAGTCATTGACGCTAAACAGAGATACGAGAAGCAGGGCATGAATGTACATTCCATCGAGTTTCTCAAAGAAATCTTCTTACACAAAAGCAGCAACAACAGCTGCGGTGAGATTTCGAAAATGAAATATGAAAAAAAGCGTAATAAGACGGGGTCCTAACAATTTCGGTCGGTTTCGGCTCGACGGATGCGCTTTTGGAGCGGTTTCGGTCCGATTTTCGGTTTGGTCGTTGTGGGTTTTTTGAAATTTGAAGGTTCGATAGAAGTGTGGATTTGTGTTTGTATTGATTCGAAGTTATTGGAATGGTGTGTTATTGTAATGTGAAATTGTGGGAGAATGTTTGAAAAATTTGAAGAATGGTGTATCGATGTATGTATGTGTGTGTGATTTAATTATCGAAAAATATCAATTTTATTATTATTTTTTTGAATCGTTTAAATTATGAAAATTTTATATTTAAAAAAAAAATTATACTAATTCGTTAATTAAATAATAGAACTTGTGTGCCGTTTTTAAATTTGTTTATATGGAAATTCGTTCGATATGAATTTTCCGGGAAATTTTATTAACAAAATTGTCCATAATCCGATTAAAAATAATTAGAACGGTGAAAAGACTATAAATTTTCAAATTTCAGACAGCATAAATACTGAATGCATTCAGAGAACTTTTCCATAAAACCTCGCAACAAAACTGGCCTCAATCCATTCATAAACAAATAAAACTAAATAAATCCAAACCGAATTTATAAATATTCGAAACGAAAACTCGAATTATAGTCTATATAAATTCTAAACACATTTTTCAGGATATTTTCATACCAAAAATACCCTCAATTCGTTCATAGGACAAAATAACAAAAGATTATATTTTTTTTAAATTTTCTACCAATACTTAAAATTGTATATTATAAACATAAGTTTAAGATGCATTTTTCATAATTTTTTCATAACAAAAACACTCTCAATTCGTTCATCTACAAATATAATAGAACAAAGTAATAAAAGTCTATAATTTTTCAAATTATCGATCAATACGTATAATTGTATAATCAATGTAAGTTTAAAATGTATTTTTCAGGATATTTTCATAAGAAAATTACTTTTGATTCGTTCATACAAAAAAGTAACAAAATTAAGTCTATAATTTTTCAAATTTTCTATCAATACTAATGATTGCGTTATGAACATAAGTTTAAGATGCAATTTTGGGAATATTTTCACAAAAAAAAACATCCTCAATTCGTTCATTTACAAATAGAACAAAGTAATAAAAGGAAATCTATAATTTTTCAATCAATACTTATAATTGTACATGACGAATATAAATTTAAGATGCAATTTTCAGTATCTTTAAAAAAAACAACATCCTCAATTCGTTCATTTACAAATAGAACAAAGTAACAAAAGGAAATCTATAATTTTTGAAATTTTCCATAAATACATATAATGGACATTTCAATGGATCTTTCCATAAGAAAAACACTCCCGATTAATCCATCAACAAATCTAATAGTACAAAACAACAAAAGTCTACAATTTCTCAAATTATACAAAAACCTCAATCACAACAAACATACAAACTCAAAACCGAATTTTTCAAGATCTCCCCCGACAAAACATCCATCACCGAACAAAAACCAGTAGCAAACCCACTTCCGACTGCGAAAGCGATCATCACGTTCTCCGACACGCACGTGACCACACGATCGCCAAAATCGCCAAAAAAAATCCATGCGAAAGGTCAGTGTCGTCGGCGAAAACGAGCCTCCTCTTATCGCCGACATGAACAACGAGCTAACAATGAAACAACAACAAAACGACGACAGACTTAATCTAATCGGTCATCGCGTGTGCGGATATCGAATTAATAATGCGAATCGAGATAGCGAAAACGCGGAACGGGTGGCAGCCCTGGCGGACGAGCCCCGCTTGTGACGTTGGCATAATTGGATTTTTTGTAATTCGGATAATTCGTTGATTATGGGGCGGTGTGTGTGTGCGTGTTTTGGGTGTGTAGTGTGTGGAAATTGTGAACGTTTTGTATATGTTCGTATGAAAGTAGTTTGAAATGAGGTAATTGAGGGTTTGTAAGTGAATTGAAAAATTTGGTAGTTGTATTATTGATGTTATTAATTAGATTGATTTTGGTGGGTGTGATAAGTCGAATAATCGATTTTAGGTTATCGTTGATAATTGAAAAATTTATGAACAGTAAAATGATTATTCACAAGAAATAATTTCATTTATTCACGCATTTAACTACTGATCAAAGATTACATTTTAAATGAATATCAATAACAATATTCAAATATAAATTACCAAAAAAAAATCGCAAAGAACCCCTAACGATATGCACGGTCTGAAAATACACATAGACTGTAACATAATAATTAAACAGACCGACTTTCGACAGACGCGACATATCGAATTATCGACTTCAACTTTCAACTTTTCAAATTTCAACTTTTCGTTCAATAACTGACAAATTTACTAACTACCGAACAATTTACGAAATAAAAAATTCATGAAACATCTCGTTTTAAAAGTGACCATTTCAAAATTCGTTCACTGACCATTCCCGCATTTGACCACCAACCAAACATAACATTTTAAACAAATATCAATAAGACAAAGATATAACAATATTAAAATACAAATTCCCAGTGGAAAATCGCAAAGAACCCCCAACAATAGGGGTTTAATAACAATATGTATTTACAACCGATTAAAATA
Source organism: Hydropsyche betteni (assembly GCA_028571205.2). Lineage (NCBI taxonomy): Eukaryota > Metazoa > Arthropoda > Insecta > Trichoptera > Hydropsychidae > Hydropsyche > Hydropsyche betteni. The sequence goes on along the minus strand of JAOXNN020000029.1, from coordinate 117,606 downwards.
TACATGGGCTGAAATACACTTGGACTACAACACATCAACGAAACAGATCGACATTCAACAGTCATGACACGTCAAATTGACTTAATTTCAACATATGTTTCAATAACTAACAAATTCATAAATAATCGAACAATTTACAAAAAAAAAAAATTCACAAAACATCACTTTTTAAAAGTGACCATTTCAAAATTCGTTCACTGACAATTCCCGCATTCAACCACCGACCAAACATTACATTTTAAACAAATACAGTAATCCCCCTATAACATCCCTCCTATAACGTCTGCGGCGTCCCCCCTATAACGTATTTTTTTCAAATGCATTTAAATTCAAATTTTTCAAATATATTTGAAAAAAAAAACTATTAATTAGTAAAAATATAAAAAAAGAGAAATGAAAATATTTAATTTATTGATTTCCTAAATTTCCTTCTATAACGTCGAACCTATTTTGACATTATAGGGGGGATTTCTGTATCAATTACACAAAGAAATAACAATATTCAAATATAAATTCCCAACAAAAAATCGCAACGACATGTATTTACAACCGATCAAAACATACACGGACTGAAATATACACTCGGACTACAACACATCAACGAAACAGATCGACTTTCAACAGTCGCGACACGTCAAATTGACTTAATTTCAACATATGTTTCAAACAAATTCATAAACAATCGAACAATTAAAAAAAAAAATATTCACAAAACATCACTTTTTAAAAGTGACCATTTCAAAATTCGTTCACTGACAATTCCCGCATTTAACCACCGATCGAACATTACATTTTAAACAAAAATCAATAACAACATTCAAATATGAATTCCCAATAAAAAAATCGCAACAAACTCTCAATAATATGCATTTACAATAATCAAAATATACACGGACTGAAATACACTTGGACTACACAACACATCAACGAAACAGATCGACTTTCAACAGTCATTACACGTCAAATCGACTTAATTCCAACACATTTGACGAATCCGCCGTACGCGCGGATCCAACATGGCGCCGCCGCCGCCAAGATGGCCGACTCTGAAAAAGCCGCGTTCCCTCGGCTCGTATTGTAATGTACGACGATGATGTGAACTAGCGAAGAAACATAATAATTTTATACACATACACAAATGTAACGAGCAACGAGCACTGGCACGAGGTCATTACACCGCAATGGAATATTACATCCGAAAGATTTTAATCGTGCACGAGTTCTCCTTTGAGACGTTCACATTTTTTCGTTTATTAATTATTTATTGTGTTCTCGTTTCGGGCTTTGAAAATTGCGCCGTTTCGATGTGAGAATCCGAAAAATGTTCATATTATATGTGCACGGAAACCTTGGATCGATCGAAGTTTTTAAAATTCATAAATACGCTGAATTTTTTATCGGAACTTTGCAAACGTACAAAGTCGATTTTTTTCCGAAATTGTATTGTCGTATGGTTTTTTTTTAGTTTGTGTAAAAAAAGGTTGTCTTGAGGACAAATTCGATACGATTTAGAAAGTGGATTGGACAGTTATGTTAGATGTGTATCGAAGAAATTATTTATTTATAAGCCACATATGCATATTGGCACATCGGAATTCGAAATTGAAAAAAAAAATACGATTATTAGATACAGATCTAGATTTTTTTTTTGAAAATTGGATATGCAAATATGTCATCGTAACGAGTGACAACAAAAAAATTAGATAACTCGACGGTTGCGCAAAAACTAATTAAATCATTGTAAAACATATAGGAAAATTAAAAAAAATTAAATTATCGAGTTTTCGTTCGCGCTCGGTTGCATATTGACTGCTATTATCACAAATTGCTTTCATTATAAGCAAAATATTGTAATATCTTTTTTCACGTGTCTGGGAAAAAAATGCTAATTCAACTTAATTAGATTAACATAAAAATATTGAACATTTGCTCGAGTCGAAAGTCGGGAATAATTAATTAAATTTTACACACCATAAAAGCTATAAAAATCCACCGAAACTATTCGATACAGCGGTTTATGAAAAAAAAAAACACGTATATAAATTCAAAAGTCATCAAACACATGTTCTTCAATCGCAAAAAATAATTTCACATCACAAACTCAAAATACGGTTCAATCGTTTAACAATTTATAACACTTTTTTACCACAAATCAAATAACTCGGGATGTGCAAAATAAAATGTATTGATTCCGTCGAAAAAGAAAACTATGAGTTGTATGTAAAATTATATATGTACAAATTGAAAAGTTATCAAAAACATACTCTTCTTCAATCGCGAATAAATAAATACAATCATTCGACAATTTATAACACTTTTGATCACAAATCAAATGATTCAGGACGTGCATGATAACACGCATTAACTCTATGGGAAATTCTAAATATACTCTTATGATATATGTATAAATTCAAAAGTCATAAAAAACATACTCTTCTTCAATCGCGAAAAAATAATTTCACAAACTCCGACAATTTTTAACACTTTTTGATCACAAATCGAATGACTCAGAGGACGTGCACAGTAACATGAATTAATTCCATCGAAATGGAAAACTCTAGATATACTCTTATGACATATGTATAAATTCAAAAGTCATAAAAATCTCTTCAATCGCAAAAAAATCTACCGCGTTCTCCCGAAAATAAGACCCGGTCTTATATTAATTTTTTACCCAAAAATTGTGCTAGGGCTTATTTTCGGCAAAAGAAGTTCGTGCATACGACAATTTGTACTCCTTTGTATGTGATATCTCATTAAACAAATGGTTCGCTCATAAATAAATTTTTAATTTTTTTAATAAAATACGAAGTTATATACAAAATCGCAGTCAGAAAAAAATTGCAAATATAAGTTTTATAAAAAAATTAACAAATTAAACTACATATAGCAAAGAAATCAAATTGAAAAATATATATTTGTACAAAATCTTAATTTTATGTACAGAGCACCGAATCAGAACCACTGTAATAACCAGTCGCAAGTACCACACATTGTCGTACATTTCCACACTAGGTCTTATTTTCGGGGTAGGGTTTATTTACGAGATATGATTGAAAACATTATTAAAATCACGGTAGGGCTTATTTTCAGAGGAAGTCTTAGGCCAGGCGCCCACTGGCGATTCAGTCGCGCGCGATCGAAAATGAAACACATTGTTTTGGGTTGAAATGCACGCATCCCCTATATATATAATCACGGATTTCTGTGTGTCTGTCTGTCGGAATGACGCTCGCGACTTCGATATTCTATTATGATCTTTATGCGAATGTAGTTAACGTCTATAATATGATGCTTATTACCTACCGCCTCTGGCTTTGCCTAAGGCCAGGCGCCCACAGGCGATTAGTCGCGGCGCGATTTACAATGGAACACATTGTTTTAGGTTGAAGTGCGCCCATAAACTATATGGGCGCAC
>JAOXNN020000029.1:81861-114088 GCA_028571205.2 Hydropsyche betteni | reverse complement strand
GTCACACGTATTATAAATTTTGAAATCAAATAATTTATTGATAAATTACCGATAAAATTTATCAAATCGAAAATTTGTTATAGTTTTCAGTACTGAGCTATTCTTGCTTTCTACTCTTTCTATACTAGAATTTTTTTTTATTTATACATATTTTATTTTCACCTACTTCAGATTTACTTGATATACAAAAGTAATCTGTAAAAATCGTCCAGGATTTTTCCCGAAAACTTTCACCGAAAAAATTAGTGCATACATTTGCAAAGATACCCTTTTTAAAATGAGAGTATTTTCTTATGTAAAGATTCAGTTTTTATATATAACTTCCGCGTTCAAAGTTATCACAACATGTGCTGTCAATAATTTAGAGATTTTCCTTTAATGGCAAAAACCATCTTTATCCAAACAGCCTTCACAATAGCATCCATCTATCGATCATATCACATATCGCTTAACCTCGAACCGATAAATTTTATATGACTAAATATTTCATATGTCGTTAAAAAAAGATAGCTATGCACATACGATTCTTTATTTGCGAAATTCCCACACCCAAACCGCAATGAAATTCTCACCAACAACCGTGCGATTTAGCCCAAAACTCGTGCGTGACTCGCTCCAAACATCGATTAGTCATCGATCATCGTCTCAGCTACCTGAGTACACCTTTTGAATTTTAACTATTTGAAATTCAAAGGACGACACTCGCACGGAAGCTCCGAACGTTGCTAAACATTTCGAAATCCGACAACCACAAACGCCCGTGTAAAAAGTGAACAAAAAAGTTTCCTGCTACACATCGGTAATAAAATGTCTGTTCTATTCGATTGTGCATGGCGTGAATCGCCAATCGATGGTGAAGGTTGTCACACGATGGTGAAATATATTTATATTATAGTTTACTCTCGTTCGATTGAGCAATTGGAGTTTTTCCACGTTTTTCAATTCAATATGTAAAAATGCTCGCCGATGATTGAATCGAATCGATTATTGAGCAAATAAAATTTAAATTAGGTTATCAATCCAAATGCAAACTTGAACTAAAAATCGACGATGAATAATTAATTTAAAAATCTTTTTTGCATGTTTAATGTTTCTATCTAGTTAGAAACATTACATTTTCGATAACTTGTAGGTTATCTATATTATAATATATTTGTAGAATTTTGTTTAATAACTAATGTATGATTTCCAATTTTATGTCTCGTCAAAAATAAAAAAGCATTCTGCGAAAAAAATTTATACAAGCTGTCAGCATTGTATTTTTTGATAGTTCAACAAAATAATTTTGACTATCTGTCTGCCTTCAATGAATTCTGATTTAAATTTCAAATTTATACTCAATGACCTCAAAGCTTAAAGTAATCATTTTATAAGTGACTTTTGACTCTTGACGTAGATAATATTTTTAATGATTTATCATAAAATTGTTACACAACTATCTGTCTATCAATGAACTTATGAACTTGATATGAAAAAGTTAGCTTATATTCATGATGATGATTGAAATATAAACATTTGAAGTTTTTCATGAAAATATTAACTAAATTTATTAAAATAAAATTTTGATGGGTAAAACACCGTTATCTTTTGAATAGAATTGTTATAAATACAAATGTAGAATTAACCGTTATTTTTGTGTAAAATTGTAAGGGAGGATGTAGTAAATACGCAACGGTAAGACAATGATGCGATGAATCATGCACATAATTCGTAATTTCCTCGGTGTTTTTATCATTTCTGGTTGGTCGAGTAAATTTCAATTGGACAAAGGGACAAACTAATTGATCCGGTAAATTGTGAGCGCGTCAGGGCCGACCTTATGGCAGATAAAGGGAATTGATGGACGCGTTCATCATCTTGGGCTTCAATATGGAATATCTTTGATCAGATATGCTATTGTATATTTTTTGTATCGATTTGTTTTTCGAAATCACAATCAATGATTTTTTTGTATGAAGAATTATCGCATATTATGAATCACCAGTGCCATCTACATGCCGATATGATAACTAATATTTCAGCGATTATCTAATCTTGCAAATATCACAAAATTTTCAGCAATAACTTGGAAATTATGATATGACACGAAAAAAATTTAAATTCTCTTACGTTCTCGAACAACTCTCAACTCATGTATTCTTCACATTTTTGTCATCCATCGTCCACTCTCGATCTTCGTTGTTTTTTTCCACAGTCCTCAATAATCACTCCTCTTGTTCTGGTTAACACGAAAATTTTCCCGAGAGCACGCTTGAGGACGACGAGCACGCGGAACCCTTAGATTTTTTCCCGAAATAAAAGCCCCCCCAAGTCACATTTCACGTACGTGAGTGTGGATATAATACGAGCGGCGTCCTAATTTAGCCACAGACTTATTTTCGGGTGGCGTTTTCTTTTTATCCGGGCGCCTGAACCCGCCTCGTTTCTGACTCATAACCATCACCGAAATACATTCACGTGTGGGACGGATTGAACCCAAATGTCCTCTCGTTCGTACAAATCGAACATCGTCGTGTGCGACTCTGTCAAAATCTTTTTAGCGGTCCGAATATTTCGTCCACAACGAGGATGCAATATTTGGATCACTAGCAAGTGAACACATACTACTTCAAATCAACAGATTGATTAATCATGTTGAATTTGGCCGAATTCGTGAGATATTTTAAGTCTGTTTGATAATATTTATAGAGGTGCTTTTTAGTACTTTTGTTAGATTATTATTATTTTTTAATTTATCACTATTTGGTATACTCAAATTTTCGACTATACATCGGAAAAACCTTGATTTGCAATTGACGTTATACGTATATGCTGTATGTGAAAAGATTGAAATTTTTTTTGAAAATATTATCAATAAATTCTTTCGTATTAGCGGTTGAATAATATTTGGTCATCTATTTTGTGAGCATATTTATGTATTTTGTGTAGTCACATGAACAACAGCTCCATGTGAATAATATGGAAATATTTCTAAAATTTTCTAAGGACCGGATCAGTTTGAACAAATATTTTTGTGTTTATACAAAATCACAAACAAGCATTTCTAGGAATGAAATTTTCATGTGAGGAAAACTCTTCAGAAGAATCTTGGTAGGGTTAATTTTCTTATGAGCCATAATCCGTAAATATAATAATTAGCAACGATCTCTAATGTTTTTATAAGAAAAATCTTCGTATGAGCAAAACTCTTCAGTAGAATCTTGGTAGGAGTAATTATTGAGAGCAACAATCGGTAAAGATCTAAAAAGCGGAAAATTTGAAACGTTTTTTTTGCAGAAGATGTAGTGAATAAACGGAATGGAATTGGGATAAGGATTATGAGTCACATAAGATGTTGACAACACGTAGGCAGCCGGACCGTTGGTTGCACACGCACTCTGTTTACGTTCCGTTTATTTCTGGATCCTTCGAGGATGTCCAGAAAAAAGTGTACACAAGAAAGTCACGCGTGGAACCAATCTGTCTGACAAGAATCGTCTCGCAACTCTTGTGCCACTGACTAAATTATCGAATTCATGTGCTGTGTGTGACTGCGTATATTTTCGAAAAATGCAATTTCTTCGATTAGACTAGATTTCGAAAATTTTCCTAGTGCAAATTCGTTTGGTACTTCTTTGGTTTACGTCACGTCACAGTGTTCGGTCTATTTGAACTTTAATATGCACGGCATTTTTATTTTATTTATATAAAATTTCCTCATAATATGCCTGTTACATGTATTATTTATTTTAGCTTTAGTTATCAAAACATAAAATGCATAAATTTATACAGTCTGCATAAAGTTTATTATGCGTTTCTGCAAAATATAAGAACAAAAACAATTAATTTTTGTTTCTACATCCATTCCATCATTTTTCTTAAAATAAATTTCATTTGTATAAAACGTTAATGATGTATTAGTGTTCAATTTTATTATACAAATTGTAAAAACGCCTTTTTCTAATCCATAAAAAATTCGAAAAAAAAACCTCATTACTCAACGTGTTGATAAACATTGTTTTCAAAAATCGATTCAACATGAACTCATTTAATCAAGACGTTCCCACAAAACAATTTATGCAAATAAACGAATGACAGATGCATTCGTCCATGCTGACCACCTGTCAACGCATCCAATGTCACCGCTCATTATCGCGATTAGCAGTTGGACAGCCTGCGTGACGTCACCTTGTAAACAAACGCTCACCTGCGCGTGCGCATCACCCCCACGCCAGGTACGCGCATAGTAGTATTCCATGACGTCACCGTGACGTACTCGAATCATAGCGCACTCTATAATGCGACTGTCTACCTTACGCCCACGCGCTGGAAGGCCGATAATCGTGGCTCTAATTTTTTGTTGCCAGATAATGTTTGCGATCTCCGCAGCATCTCAAACGTTTTTGTATATTTACTGTATGGTAACCAAAATTTGAAAATGTCAAACGACACTACAAAAAAAATACATTTTAAAACTAATCGATCTAAAAATTGTTATAAAATTTTAATTGAAAATCTTGTGCTAATTTAAAAAAAGTATTCATATGCAATATCGTAATAAAATATAATAAATACACCCATGTCTCTTTTTACGCGGGGATACGTTCCAGAGACTACCGTATAAAAATAAATCGTAGGATAGACATATTAAAAATTGGATATAGGTTCCATCAGTATATTTAGATGCAAGTTCTATCCAAATATACTTTATGAAAAATATGTTATGTTGGAAAATTTCGCCGTGTGAAATCATCAAAAAACACCATAAATTTTCATTTAATAACTGTGATTATATGCTAGCCTGATCTGGATTTTACTATTATGGCATAATAATACATATTTATTTTTATTTTAAAGTGAAAAAAAATAATATAAAAAATGTGATCGGTTATTTTTCATGAACCGTGTTATTTGCAAAAAAAATGTGTAAAAAGAGTTTTGGGTGTACTAATGATAAGCGCCACGGATGATTTTTTTCATTTCTTATTAATATATAAAAACATAAATCAATAGTATAGACATAAATCTATACTATTGAAAACAGAATAAAATAGCATGATTTTCCTAAAGGAGGGCAGAATTTTCAAAGAGAACAAGGTTCCCAAAGGGAAGATTATGAATCAAAAGACCAGCCGTACTCAAAGGAGTGCGTCTGGTTAGTCGAAATTGATCTGACGACTATTCAGAATGGTGATATTCATAATTATTACGAAATCCCTTACGTGACATCACTATAAATACGCACACGCGAATTTTAATTGGTCAGCAATAAAATAAATATACACGGGACCGCTAAAAGAATGATTTTCTTTTATGTATACCGCTGTAACGCATATGCGGTTGCGTGATCTGTTCGCGTGTTCACCGACGGAAAAAGTTTTATACGAAACTTACAAAAAAATTGAACGAATTCATTCAAATTTCACTAAATATAAGAATGCTGTGATATTTCTGTGAAATATATTTCTATAAAATTTACTAGCACAAAAAAATTATTTATTTTTTAAATACAACTACTTATATATTAATATTAAAGAAATGCTTAGGCAAAAAAATAATTCTCAAATAGAATTTTGAAAACAAACGGAGCCGAATTGTCTGTAAATGTGAAACAAGTTCATTTATCTATTTGTTGAACACATTATAAATAAGATTAGATTTCAATTATTATATATAGAAAACGATATATTCAACAAGGATACAGATACGCGACTCAAATTTAATCATCGATCAAATTTTGAATATTTACATAGTGGATTAGAGTGATATTGGGACACTTTAAACAGTAACAAAATACTTTTTTTTTTTTATTATTTTCAACTTGAACTTATCATCAAAGTAGTAAATAAATATACAATAATAATAATAAAACTGAAGAGCTCCAATATTATTTTTAAACATTGTATATAAAATTAAAGAAGATAAGACGAAGAGTATTAAATGTTAATATAGTTCGGTAAAAAGTTCAAATAAATCAGTAAATAATAATAGTAATAAAAAAAAAATTCGAAAGTTTAACAACCGCTGTTCGCTACTTCGGAGATCGGTGATTTGTGAAAGTCGCGGTGAGTCACCGCCACGAATAGTCTCTACACATAATACGTATACATAGCATGTTACTATGTACATTGTAATGCTCGTTCTACACTACATTTTCCATTGTATTTCTGCACTGTTTACACGCATAAATCTAGCCCGTATGATAAGTGTCGACAGATGTGCGTATCGCTCGACGTGACTCACCGACTGTTGTCTTTTCTGTATATGGTGCATTATGGATTTATATGAGGTCACAGCTGACGAAGCGAGTGACCTCTAATATCTTTTATGATCGAAAATTATTGAATCTTTTTGTTTTTAATTTCAAGCATTGCGTGTGATGTGTGTACAAGTGTGTTGTACTGATTGTATTTGAATCACGCACTAGTACATTATTTTTATGGGAGCCTTGTTAGGAGATTGGATGGTCATCGAAAACCGATTAACAGTTTAATTGATTCATAAATATAAACGAGACTTAGGATTCAATATTGTTTTGCAATTGAAATTTTTGTCAATTGAGTGCAATTCATGACGTGTATATGTTTAAAATTAGAAATGTTTATATTTTTCGTTTGATTTTTATCTTATCAATTTATGAAAAAATCATAATCGAATTAGTGCAAATGTACTTGAGTGTTCTAGTCAGCGCTCGGCTCGAGTGAATTAGAAACGATAAAAATTACGAGTTATGAAAATTGGCATTAGATGGCGTTCGGAAAATTATTTATAAATTTTATTTATGATTTTCAGAAAATCAATAAATTTTTCGATCGACTAAAATATGACGATTAATTAATATTACTAGAATTTATTTTAAGTATAAATAATTCATTTTTTTAAATTAAAAATCGTTTGACAATAATTGACAGATACATACATGCTAATAAAATAACTTTAAATTTATAATAGGTATGCGAATAATTGATTTTTCCTTGAAATTAATTACAAATGTTTATTGATAAATATATGTATTTACGAAAACAAGATTAAATACGCCATAAATTAAAATGGCATGAGTCAATATCAAACCTTTTTATGGCAACCATATGTGTCATGTAATATCATTCATGGATCGGAAACAATGCAAACTCATTGATAAAAATATCCAGGGCGATAAATAACACGAAAGTCTCAATAGTAATATGAGCTAAAAAGAATCTCAAGAAAAACTCACCAACGAGAATAGCAGGCTCCCGATCGTCATCGATGAGACTGGTCAAGACCAAGAACAAAGGATGCGTCTGCGGCAACCTGTCGATATCGGTGAAACACTCGTCGTACACGACGACCTCCTTGTACACCTTCTTCTTGAGCAGCTCCTTGCCCTCTAGGCTCGTGGCGAGATCGGCCAGCCCGGCCTTGCCCTGCTGCAGCCTCCTCCTGTTGAACCTGTCGGAGCAGTTGACGTTGATGGCCCCTCTGATGTGGTTGACGTTGTACGCGAGGAAGGGCCTGCAGTCGACGAGGAGGAAGGGAGTGGCGGCCCTTTCGAGCTTCCTGCGCAGGGCATCCGGATGCAGAGGGTTGACCCTGGAGGCAAGAGAAGCTACCGACGAGGGGGCTGAGCCCCCCACTGGGGCGGGCTCCAGGCTGGCCGGCGAGCTGAGGCTGCGGCACAGGCGCAGCTGCAGCCCGCCGCGCTCGCCCCTGCCCACCACTGCACCCTCCCCACCTGAAATTGTACAATTTCAATTTTATCTCAATGTCATTACACTAAATTCTCTGTCAAAGTTGTAAAAGATTTTCTATTGTCAAATTCGACCGACTTATTGAATCAAACAAGTAGGGCGATCTGTACGTGAATGTGAGTAGTGTAAGAAGGATGGTTCTAACCAGTGCGTAAAAGGTGCCGGAACGCACTTTTTCAAGCGTTTTAATTTAATTATTTTATGGGTCCTATGGTACCCCTACATTCAAAAGGGATTAACAGTCTATGGCTTCCAAGAAAAAAATCAAAAATTTTCAAATAAAGAAGAAAATAAAATTTTGAAAACATTTATTAAAATTTCGAGAAAAAAGGTGCCGGAAACAGCGTTCCGGCGCGTTACAGGGTAAAAAAAGCTCTGGTTCTAGCTAATGATCGTTCCTGGATATGTAGAGGTTCTAGATAATCCAGAAATGCTTGCACATTCTGGATCGCTTCAAATTTTTAAAGGGATCCAGAATATTTAGGCATTCCTGGATTATCCAGAATTAGGGGTTCCAATCGAATATCCGATTATCCGATATTCGGATATATTCGCCCCTTTTTCAATATTCGTAAGTTCGAATATTTATAAAATTTATCGAATGTTATTCGTGCTTTTATTAAGTACATTATTTAGAAACTTCCTAGGTAATAAAATCGTCTTACTAAACAGATAAAATAAAAATAATAAATTATATATTCGGATATTCGATTATCCAAATATTTTGCCAATTTTATATTCGATGTCCAAATAATTGATTTTACGAATATTTGGGATCCCTATCCAGAATGTACATTAATTTCTGGATTATCTAGAACCTTTATATATCCAGGAATGATCATTAGCTAGAACCATCCTTCTTACACTACTAATGTGAGTAACGTTATAAAGATATAAGGCAACCGGACGATGTATTTATTGGAAAATCAAAATTAATATATCATAAGTACATACATTAATAAAAATATACCGATCTAAGAATGTAAAAAATGGACGAAAATAAACTAAACAATGTTTACACGTTAAATGTAAGTATTGATTATGTATTCAATGATATGTATAATGTTAGCCATAAAATAAAGTAAGTGACTTATACACATAATTAAATAATAAATATATATGTTTTTATTCAGAAAAAATTCTAATTTCAATTTTCAACTCAACTGACAACTTTTATACTGTGTCTCGATTCGTTTCATTCCACTTATTTTCTGTTCGGTTTGCCTTATCGAAATTATCAACAATAAAAAAATTAAGCGATGATGCATCCACTCACGACTTCCTTATCAATTGTGACTTATCTTTCTAGGATTTTGTCAAAGTAGATTTTCATCGCTAAAACATGTTTTCTACCGCTCAAATAATCCGACAAACGACAAAGACAAACGATCGCACGTAACACATAAACGTAACATAAAAATATATCGAAACAAGTAGAATTTAAAATTTTGCACCGAACAATCTAGAAGATAAATCAAATCGCCATCAGAATTTCGATCGCGCGGATAATAACGAAATAATAAACAACACGTCATACATGAAAAAAATAACAATGAAAATTGTGTTGACAAAACAATACAACATTTGATAATAGACACAAGTCGACACGACTTTATCGTTTATCTGAATCGCGGCGAATAACTAACCCAAAGTTAATTTACTACTGCATACGTGTCCTAAAGTTTATCTTGATAGATTGATTGATCGTTCTTTAATGAGTCAGAACGTCGATATTGCATTGCTTATCCCTCACATTCCTATTGACTTAATTGTCTATCCCAATTCAATTTGGTCATTATTTTCATTCAATTTGTTTTTAAATTAAAAGGGGGAGGGGGGACGGAGGAAATTTTAGCATAAACTGTAAATTGGTTCATTTTTTTAGTTCTTTCGTTAGGATATAGGATGATTGTCCACCTTTTGGGAACCTTGTTCTCCCCGAAACACCTGTTCTCTTTTATCCTCCTCTAAGAGAATTATTCTATTTCTAATAAAATTTTATTAAATACCAATAAAAACGATTTTTTGCCCGATATTCATTAATATTTATTATATTTTACGAAAATACGTTGCCTATAATTTCTTTTTTTAATTAGCACTTGATTTTCAATTTAAATTTTCGAATTATTTTTAGACCTATATGTTTCAACTGATTTTTTTTTTAAATTTTCAAAATCTGGACACATAAGATAATAATTTTGCTGACTACCTAATATACTGATGGAACTCAAGGTGTTTGGTAAAAAGTACTCCTATCCAGGGTTTATTCCAGAAATGGAAAAATTACGAAAATTAGCGTATAAGGATAGCCATTGTAAATAAATGTGACTATTATATAATATTAATGTGTAATTCTAATGATTTGGTTTTTAGAGATGAATTCTTAAATCAAATTCCTTACAATAGTACACCTAATTCTTTTTTTATACCGGAAATACGTTCCAGAAACTACCATGTAAAATAAAAACCGTTTGAAAAATATTTGGTGACGATATAAAATTGAAGATAGGCTCCATCAGTACATCTGGATAGAAATTCCACCCAAAGGTACCTTACAAAAAATGTGCAATATGAAAAAATTTCGCCATTTGAAAACATTAAAAAACATCGAATTTATTTATGTATTTAATAACTATTATATAATTTTATACTGGCATGCCCCGAATCTCACCATTGTGGCATAACAAAACATTTATTTTTAACGTAAAAACAATCGCGTAAAAAAAAAAATTGATTTTCCTTTGAACTGTGTTATTTCGGAATCATGTAAAAGTAGGATTGGGCGTATTTGTAATACAATCAAATTTTAAAAACGTACAATCAAACGACGGCAAAAAGACAAAGAAAGAACCATCCCAGAAATCAAAAGAATCCATCCGTCGGCTCGAAACCGCAAGTGAAGATTTTCGCAACGAGACTGCCAAACGTAAAAGTGGTTTTTCCGGGAAAACGGTGATTTTCAGCAGTGGCCGAAAATAAATGTCAGCGTTCTGGACGCTTGTCTTTCCTCATTACGCGCGAATGTCATCCTGTCGTCGCAACTGACGGACGAATCTAAAACTTGCGAAATATTACATTCACTCGACGTATTGATTTATAGTCTTTATCTATTTCGGTCGGTAATTGTGTGAAGTTCGAGCTTTTTCGCGGTGCGGATGAAAAATGTCGCATTTGGGATTGCCTTTACAAAAAAATTTCCGGCATCCAATAATTGCAGTCTTCTGTTCGAATAAGTCTTTTGCGTCGATAAGTAGTTTGTTTTTTTTTTTGGTATTACTTATAAATGTTACAGTTTGAGTGTCCACTTCGTTTATGCACGAACAAACTAGTATGTTTATACACCTTGTAACAGCTCTAGTCCAATTGTTAATGTGGTAGTTTGCATTCAGATAACGCTTTTATGCTAAATATCAATAAGTGGGAAATTGGTATGTCAACTAATGATCGAGAAATACGCGTAGTGTCTACCCGTCGTGTCAGTTTGAACTTCGAGAGTTTGTTTTGAACACATTTTCACAACTCTAGCTAAAACACTAACCCAAACATTATACTTATGTCTGTTTTTAGTTTAGACGCAATTATATACAGGTAAAATTGCACAGTTGACATTCAAACTAAAATCAATACTTTGGGTATACCCATACTAGTATTGTTATAAACAAACAAAAAAGAACACTTGAACTGCGACATACACACATTCTATTCGAATCATCCAAAAAAAAAATCACAAACACCACACGATAAAAAATCAACCCCTAAACAAACATCTTACAAAAAACCAACGACACGACTTTCGGTCCGCCTGTACACGACCCACACACACACGCACTTCATTATAATACGCGGTACGTAAAGAAGCGTCGAAATTAGAAATAAAGTGGAAGTAAACCGGTTACTTCACCATATCGAGAAATCCCAACTGTAATAGCTGGGGCATTTGGTGTGAGAATGTACCCGAAAAATAAAATGAATATACTAAAAAAAGAAGAAGTATAGAGAATACCGTTAATAGATTTTTATCCACAAAGTCTCGTTTCGTTGCCGGGCCAAGGAATTCCATAGATACGAATGCATTTTTTGTGTGTCGATAAGTACAATTTTTACGTTGTTTCGCATTGTTTCGATAGAATTCTGAAATTGAGATTCGGATGATTTCTCGATGATGCAATGACGGTTTTGTGAAAGTGATCTGGTTTTTATGTTGAGTCGTTTTTGTCAAATTTTTGCGATTTTAGATAAATCGGGTGTGTTTTATTTCGTATACGATTTTGAATTCATGGAAAATTGATATATTCAAATTAGATCATTTCATTGTATGATTCTAGTTAGATTCACTGATTACTTTTGAGTTTGATAAAAAAAAATTCAGATTCAAAAATAAAATAATTCGAATTAGATAAAGTTAATAAGTTTTGAATACAATGCCGAAAAGTTATTATACTTTTTAATATAATAATATCGAATCGAAAGAATTTTCAAATATAACTGTAGATGAAAGATGATGAATTGAATAATTTTATGGCGAGTTTTTTTTTTAGATAAATTCATTTACATCGTCTTTAATAGATCGAGTTTCGATAATAAATTTTATTGAAACTATTTACATGAATATGTAAATCGAACTGATTCAAAATTTATCACTAAATCAGCAATTCCTAGAGCTAAGTATACGAAAAATAAAACTAATACTAATGAGGAATTCAAGTCAGCGAAATGAGTCACAAATGAGAGTACATAGGTTAAAAAAGTTTGCAAACCAATCTAAAAATTTTCTTCATAATCAAAATAACATCCTCAAGAACCCCAACATCGAAATACCATCAAACATCAATTCAACCATCAAATGCAAATACCCGAAAAAGAAACGATTCGAAATCCATCACTAAATCATCAAACACTAATGATGAGTTCAATTCAGAAAAATGAGTCACCAATAAGAGGACATAAGAAAAAAAAAGGTCACAAACCAATCTAAACATTTTCTCCATAATCAAAATAACGTTCTCAACAATCTCAATTCTCATCGAGTGCAAACAATACCCAAAAATAAATTATTCAAAATTCATCACCGAATTACCGATTCCTTAAAACAAATCAAACATCAATGATACGTCCAATTCAGAAAAACGAATCGCCGATGAATACATAAATCGAAAAGGTTCCAAAAATTTCCTCCACATTAAAAAACAACATCATAAACACCGAAATACCACTAATCAAGGAAAAAGAAACGAATGAATATTCATCACCAAATTATCAATTCGTGAAGAAAAATCAAACATTAATGAGTTCAATTTAGCAAAATGAGTACATGAATCTAAAAAATTTCCTCCACAATCAAAAATAACATCTTTAACACCGAAAAACAACTTAATCACACCAATCCAAGCATCAAACGTTACCCGAAAAAAAAAAATCGATTCAAAATTCATTACTGAATTATCAATTCCTTGAGACAAATCAAACGCTAATGAGTTTGATCAGTAAAATGAGTACATGAATCTAAAATAATTCCAAAAACTCCTCCACAATCCAAATAACATTCTAAACACCGAAATACTACCAATCACACCAATCCAACCATCAAACGCTACCCAAAAAAGATTCGATTCAATGTTAATCATCAAATTATCAATTCCTTAAGACAAATCAAACGCTAATGAGTTCAATTTGGCAAAATGAGTATGTGAATCTAAAAAAATTCCTCCACATTCAAAAATAACATCCTAAACACCGAAATACTACCAATCACACCAATCCAACCATCAAACGCTACCTGAAAAAGAATCGAATCAATATTAATCACTAAATTATCAATTCCTTAAGACAAATCAAACGCTAATGAATTCAAATCAACAAAACGAGTACACGAATCTAAAAAGGTTCTTCCAAATGAAAAAAACAACATCCTCAACATCCTCAACACCACCGATCGCACCGATCCAACCACCGAACGCAAACAACACCCGAAAAAACAAATCGAACACTAAACAATCCATCGAAAACGGACCGTTACAACCAAATTCGCGAACGATCATCATCATCATCGCGAACGACATCGGTCAACAAGCCAACAAGCCAACAAACACACACACACACTCCCCGGCCATTTCGCCCCGCTAAAACGAACGGCAAACAATCGCCTGAAAAATGTACCGACACGCGAACGACGGCGTACACATGTAACGCGGAGTAATTGAGATTTGAACTCGATCGTTCCGCTGTGTGAGTGTGTGTGTATATGTATGTGTATGTGTATGTGTGTGTGTGTGTGTGTGTGTGTGTGTGTGTGTGAGAATGATTTTCGTGAGTGTGCGACGGTCAGTCATTAGAATCATCAGCAAAGCGTGCGCGGATCGCTTTGCGGGCCCGCGAATTAATTTATGGATTCGAAATTGGCGTTTTTGAGAGCGGTGTAAGTCGAAATGTGATTTGAGTGATAAGTGATCGATTCGGGGCGGCAAATCGGCGATGATGGAGTTGGTCGATGCGGCGAAAATGTGTCGCTCGAGTCGCTCAAATCGCATGGACGTTTAAATGTCAAAATTTATCGATTTGAGCGATTTATAATGCCGATGATTCGGGCGTAAAGGTGATAAGAGTATTGATGTTCTGAAAAATTTTCGCTCAAATCAATTTCATTGCTTAATTCGCTCAAATCATCCGAGTGGACATAGAAAATGTCAAAATTTAACGTGTAGGTTCTAATCACGATTTGAGCGATTTACAATGCCGATGATTCGGGCGACAAATTGGTGATACGAGTTTTAATGTTCTGAAAATTTGTCGCTCAAATCAATTTCATAATTGATTCTCTCAAATTATTCGAGTGGACATTGAAAATGTCAAAATTTAACGTATAGTTTCTTAACGCGATTTATAATGCCGACGATTCGGGCGAAAAGGTGATAGGAGTTTTGATGTTCTGAAAATTTTTCGCTCAAATCAATTTCATTGCTTAATTCACTCAAATCACCCGAGTGGACATATAATAGAAAATGGCAAAATTTAACGTATAGGTTCTTAACGTAATTTGAGCGATTTAAAATGTCAATGATTCGGGCGAAAAGGTGATAAGAGTTTTGATATTCTGAAAAATTGCCACTCAAATCGCTTGAGTGGACATTGAAAAAATTAAAATTCAATGTATTAGTTCTTATTGTGAGATGAGTGATATATGCGATTAGAGCGATTCGGACAGCAAATTGGTGATAAGAGTTTTGATGTTCTGAAAATTTGTCACTCATTGCTTGATTCGCTCAAATCGCTCGAGCGGACATTGTAAATTTAACGTATAGGTTTCTTATCGTGATTTGAGTGATGTGTGATCAATTCTAGTGATTTGAGCGACAAATGGTGATGACAGTGTTCATTGATACACTGAAAATTTGTCGCCCGAGTCGCTCAAATCGATCACATTACTTGATTTGCTCAGACCGTGCGAGTCTTTCAAGTTGTCTGTATCCAGGCTAAATATTAAAATTAATTAGATTGAGACAATTTGATATGAATATTCACTTGACTAATCACAGAAGTACTTTTTAATATGAAGAAGAAAATTTTTTTTTAAGCTTTTGATGAAAATCGTATAATCGTATACATGTATCGATTTCGACTAGTTATTGAAATTAAGTAAATGGTTTAATATTTAGTTAAATAGCACAGTCAACAAATTAATACACGTACGAAGTTGGTTTTTAATATTTAAACTCTAAACTTTCTATAATAAGAACAAAATTCCTAAATTTTCGATCGATATCAAATATAATAACTGAATAAGAACAGATAAAAGCAAGTATATCATATTGATAAACATGACTATAGTGACAGACATTGTTGCTCTAATAAATTGATATTGTATGACGAATGGACGGTAAACGAACACACGAACCACTAAAATAGTTTTAGAAAGACAATAAAAGAAATATCGAATCGATGATGAATGGACGAAAATAGTAGAAGAGGATTGGAGAGGTTTTCAATCTGTTAGTCCAACAATGAGAAAAACGGATCTTTATAATAAATCAGATAATTTTTCATAACCATCAATACACAGTAACAAAAATTTGCTTTGTGGACGTTGCACTCTACATTTTAAAATTTCCAGTTATGAACCGCTGCGGAAAAAAAAACATCGATAGATGTTTTCAAAATCATTCGATCGGTTTTTTTCACGAATAACAAGCCGTATTGATTATTTATCATTGGAAATCAAAGAGAATGTGATGAGTGCGCTTTTAAATATGGAAAGTCGATATTTTTGGCACTGAATGTGCGATGACGTTTATTTTATAAGATATTCTATTTTCCGCGATATTAATAGAATTAAAAAAAAAAACAGACTCCTCCAAAATCACACACACACACAAAACCATCTCTAATCTTCCAAAATCTATTTATTTACTAATCTACGATTCGCATTCGATACGATAACAAAAAAAATATGCGAAAACGTCACACTCGAAAATATTCAAAAATATACAGACCCCAAAACGAGAGCAGACCGCGGTTTTTTTTTTATATAAGACCGATCAAAAATACACTTCCGTATTGCAACAAAGTGAAATAATATGTGCAGAATACATAGCGAGCGATATAATTCAATATGATATACGAAAAGACACGAAGTTACCGTATCTTTTTATATCGCGAACATCTGCCAAGTCCACGAAACGGGCGATCCATAAGATGGTCGAATATTATATATTATTTATATATATATTATATTCGAAAAGCGTATCGACGGCGCAATTCAGTTTTTGATTTGTTGAGATTTTATATATATTAAAAAAAAAAATTGATATTGAATGAAAATAATATGTTTCGATTTGATCCGATTGTGCTTTGAATTGAGTGTTCTTGGAAATTTGTATTGGATATTTTCCGAATACGTATATTTTGTTATAGTTTTATAATACGTCTGAAATATAATATTTTCGATTGAATTGCGAAATGTTGTCGTTGGAAATGTAAGCCGTAAATAATTAATTGCCGATTCGATACAATCGACGAAATTTATTGATAAATTAAATAACTTCGTTTGATTAGAAATATTTAATGTTATAATAAATTCATGAAAAGATCGATATTTTACATTACATTGTCGAGTATACACAAAAATTCAACTATAAACCGAATGATTCATTACAAATTACAATTGCCATAAAAGGACTGAATCGATCCCCAAAAAACTACAATTGAACACAATTGAGTTGGAAAGACTGTTTCATCATTCATGAATCATACAAAAAAGTGAACTATACAATATCGATCAGAACATTTTAAAATTGAACTCAAATATATAAGTATTATCTTTTGATAATATTAAAAATATAATTTATAGCAATCACCATAAAAGGTGATGAGATATTGGAACTTGCAAAACCATCAATCGAATCGCGTTCTAATCAACGGATTATAGTTTAATCGCATGATCATGTATTTTATCATTAAATTTCAAAAGGTATAAAAATAATATATTACCGTGAAATTACCGAAATTTTATCGTAAAATTATCTAGTCGAAACTTGAATCAGAATATCGCATCATCACCATAACTAAATCGAGGAAACATACATTAATCACATTTCTAAATTTATAAAATCATGAATTATACATAAATCTCACAATTCAGTACCAAGTCACTAACATTGTATCATCATTAAGCAATGGTGATGGCAATCTAGAAATCTTCAGTTGGATCTAAATCCGATTTAATTCTGTATCATTACCATTGTTTGATTAAGCAACGATAGTGGAATCACGCAATTACCATATATCTAAAAATATGGAGATCATATATTATCTGTGATTATTCTCATCAAATACCTACCCTAAATCTCGAAAATAAAATTCGTCTGCATCACAATTATGAAAGAATAATGTATTCGTATGTTTGAAGATATAAATATCATGAATTTGACACCAATCTGACAATTTAACATAAAGTATCTAAGAATAGTCTATTGAATCATCACCGTCGTTCGATAAATAATAAGTCATATGTTTAAAAACTTGAATTAAATAAATAAATTCTTCAAGTTTTCAAAGATATCAATGTCATGAATCATAGATTTATTCAGTACGATTGTGAAATTATAAACTAAATTTTCAATAGAATCATATTTCTTATGAAAATATTATATCATCACTTGAATATGGTAATCGAAGAACCATTGATTCATCATATTTCTAAAGATATCAAAATTAAAGAATCAATTTAGAGCTCCATTACTTTATATCATCGTCATACTAAACAATAATTTTTCAAAACAAAAAAGCTCGAAGTGCTTAAAATTTCAACACAACTCTATAAAAGGACCGACCCTATTCCTTCGAATCGAACACATAGTCGATTACATCATCATCACTCGACAACTAACCTGATTAATTTACATCATCTCATTTACTAAAATAACATTTTTTAAACCATAAAATGCCCAAACTACTAAAAATTTCACTACAACCCTCAACAAAAGGGTCAACCCTAAGTTTCCGAATCTAACACATATCCGATTACATCCCCATCGGGTGACATCCGATAATTAACCTGTCTAATTTACATCATCTCATTTATTACAAAAACAATTTTCAAACAATAAAAAGCCCGATTTACTAAAAATTTCATTACAACCCTCAACAAAAGGGTCAACCCTTAGCTTCCGAATCGAATGCATCACCATCACTCGATCATTAACCTGTTTAATTTACATCATCTCATTTATTGAAAAAATCAATTTTCACACAATAAAACCCCAAATTACTAAGAATTTCATTCCAAACCTCAACAAAAGGGTCACTTCTAAGCTTCCGAATCGAAAACATCACTTTCACTCACTAAAAAAATACAATTTTTACACGAAAAAACCCGGATTACTAAAAATTTCATTCCAACCATCAACACAAGGGTCAACCCTAATCTTCCGAATCGAATACATCACCGTCACTCGATTAATAACCTGATCACTTTGCACCATCATTTCATTTATTGAAAAAATACAATTTTCACACAATAAAAGCCCAAATTACTAAAAATTTCATTCCTACCCTCAACAAAAGCGTCAACCCTAATCTTCCGAATCGGATACATCACCATCACTCGATAATTAACCTGTTTAATTTACATCATTTCATTTACTAAAAAAAAAAAACAATTTCAAACCAAAAAAACTCCGAATCGCTAAAAAATTTCATTCCAACCCTCATCAAAAGGGTCAACCCTAAGCTTCCGAATCGAATACATGACCATCACTCAATTATTAACCTAATTACTTGGCATTATCATTTCATTTATTAAAAAAAAAAACAATTTCAAACCAAAAAAAACCCGAATCACTAAAAATTTCATTCTAACCCTCAACAAAAGGGTCAACTCTAAGCTTCCGAATTGAATACATGACCATCACTCAATTATTAACCTGATTACTTGGCATCATCATCTCATTTATTAAAAAAAAATCAATTTTCAGACAATAAAACCCCGAATTACTAAAAAATTTCATTCCAACCCTCAACAAAAGGGTCAACCCTAAGCTTCCGAATCGAATACATGACCATCACTCAATTATTAACCTGATTACTTGGCATCATCATTTCGTTCATTAAAAAAAAAAATAATTTTCACACAATAAAAAGCCCAAATCACTAAAAATTTCATTCCAACCCTCAACAATAGGGTCAACCCTAATCCCCCGAACCTAACACACATCCGAATGCATATCACCATCACTCGATCGCGGACCCGTTTATTCATCGTTCCACTGCGACCGGACAACGCCCCGTTTTTATTATATTGTACATCGGCTACAAACCTGTAACGCGAGACCCACACCACTAAAAACCAACGCCGAAATCACACACGTATTCGGTCGGCCGAGCGCCGTACACATTTTCCACATTAAAATGTCGAAACGTTGAAGTGCTCCTCTAGTGTGTGTACTTAGTGAATCTTCCGAGTGTGTATAACGGGAAAGGCGAATCGAATATGCATTGATGTGCGATGATAACACTCGGCCGAAATAGAAATCCGTTGCGTCAATGGCGGAATGTTTTGTGTTATTCGATTTTGATCGGCGAGGATCGGGAGTGGAGCGGGAGGGGGGAGGGGAGGGTTTTCCGGCGATTGCGGCGATCGAAAAATTGGAAAAAGGAAGGGGGTATTGTCGTACAGAATCTGGTTTGATTGAGTGCATTGGAAAAAATTATGATAAAGCTATTATAGGAAATATTCAGATGTCGTATGGGAGAGTTTACAATCTATATATGTCACTCAATACGAGGTTGGCTCTAGGATAAGGTATATAGCCTAGACCCCCAATATTTGATGGGGAGACCTTGTCCTGCAGTGTGCACAAAAAAGGGTCGACAATGATGATATATGTCACAGTTCAAGTGTTCACTTTTGTTTGTTTATACTCATACTAGTTTGGGTATACCCAAACTAACAATTTTAGTTTGTATGTCAACTGTCAAATTTTACTTTCATATAACTGCGTCTAAACTAAAAACAGACGTTATAAGTATCATGCTTGGGTTAGCAAAATAAAGTTTTAGTTAAAGTTTTAGTTTAGTTAAAGTTTTCAAAATAAACTCTTGAAGTTCAAACTGACACGACGGGTAGACACTACGCGTATTTCTCGATCATTAGTTGACATTTTTATATATGTTACAGTTTGAGTGCCCACTTCGTTTATGCACGAACAAACTACTCTGTTTATGCACCTTGATAACAGCTCTAGTCCAATTTGTTTGTACTCAGATAACGCTCTTATACTAAATATCAATAAGGTGGAAATTAGTATGTTAACTAACGATAGAGAAATACGTGTAATGTCTACCTGTAGTGGGAGTTTGAACTTCGAGAGTTTGTTTTGAACACTTTTTCACAATTCAAGCTAATAAGCTAACCCAAGCATGATACTTATGACGTCTGTTTTTAGTTTAGACGCAATTATATCTAGGTAAAATTTGAAAGTTGACATTCAAACTAAAATCGATATTTTGGGTATACCCAAATTAGTATGGCTATAAGCAAACAAAAGTGAATACTTGAACTGTGACATATATATGACGTCGTTTCACTCCAACACCGTTCGACCGATCACTATAAAAATTGGCATGTATATGTATATTTTGTCGAGAAGGTTTATGTATGTAATAAAAAAAAAATTCAGTACGAAGAGTCAAAGATCTATCATTTGTTGAATTTAGTTTTCTCGGTTACGCAATTCATAGAATCATATCAAGCTGTTATAATACAGACTGGCAGAACAACGTCTGCCGGGTTCAGCTAGTTGAATAAATAAAAATAATACTATTCATTTAATTAAAACTGACTCGTTCGTGACTAATATCGTTTCATTAAATAAACATATTTGTCTATTTATCATTAAAAATTGCGTATTAAGAAAATAGTATATGCATTAAAATGAAATTATAATAATGTGTAATTTTCGAAATTGTATCGCATTAATAATATAATATCCATGTATTGTTTTGTTTTATAATCTTTTATATGACACGATTTTTAAAATAAAAATAATAATCTACAATTAATTTAATTAATATGATCAGTTAAAATTTTATGTAGAAAAAAAATAGTCGATATGAAATTCAAAGAAACGAGTCTTGAAAATTGATGAGTAATCGAAAATTTTCCAAGAATCACACATTGTAAATACCAACATTAAATTTCTTAATAATAAAACTGTAAAAAAAATAAAATTTTCAACTTCCAAGTAGAAACATTCGATTCAAATTAGATTAGCGCGATAAGATAACGAAAACATTATAAATTTTCAACCGAAAAAATTACAATACGCCGTCACGTTTTACGTTTTTAAATAATACGAAAGTCATATAATAACGAAATTTAAACAAAACTACAATCGGAGAATACACCGGGCAAGAAACTTTCGATCCATCACTTTCTATAATTGCGATGCAAATCATCATTCTATTCGATGATTCTTCACAGTTTTACGGCGGAGTGAGAGGCAAAAACACTCGAACCAACACTTATCTAGTACATTTGCGCTGCTTTTCTCGATTTCGAACGAAAAACGGTATCGCATTGTTGCACATTAACATAATCGAGTACGAATAGATTGACAACGATCGCCGATCTATCTTATCGCATCGTGTCGGTTTACGTGGCTAAATTTCATCTGATACCTGTGAGCGGTCTAAAAGTAATGAATTTTTGAAGAAATTTTCGATAAAAGTTGTGCATTGTAATAATAAATTGTTTTTTATTGACGATGAATGGTAAAGTCCCGATTTATGTGACAAAATTTTATATGATACGTATACGCGGTCTGAAAGTAACAAATTTTTTGAAGAAATTTTCGATAAAAGTTGTGCATTGTAATAATAAATTGTATTTTTATTAACGATGAATGGTAAAGTCCCAATTTATGTGACTAAATTTTATATGATACGTATACGCGGTCTGAAAGTAACGAATTTTTAAAGAAATTTTCGATAAAAAGTTGTGCATTGTAATAATTAATTGTTTTTTTTATTAACAATGAATGGTATAGTGTCACTTTAAGTAACTAAATTTCATCTGATACGTATATATAGTCTAAAAGTAACGAAATTTTCAATAAAAGTTGTGCATTGTAATAATAAATTGTTTTTTATTAACGATGAATGGTATAGTGTCACTTTACGTATCTAAATTTCATCTGATACGTATATATAGTCTAGCAATAAAAGTAACGAAATTTTTAAGAAATTTTCAATATAAGTTGTTAATTATAATAACAAATTGTTTTTTATTAACAATGAATCATAATTGATAGTATAGTGCCACTTTACGTGGCTAAATTTCATCTGATACCTGCACGTAGTCTATAAGTAACGAATTTAAAAAAAAAATCGATAAAAATTGTGTATTGTAAAAATAAATTATTTTTTATTAACAATGAATGGTATGGTATCACTTTACGTGACTAAATTTCATCCGATATGTATGAGTAGTCTGAAAGTAACGAAATTTTCAATATAAGTTGTTCATTGTAATAATGAATTATTTTTTATTAACAATGAATTATAACAGATGGTATAGTGTCACATTACGTGGCTAAATTTCATCTGATACACATGCGAGGTCTCAAAGTAACGAAATTATCGATAAAAGCTGTGCATTGTGATAATAAATTATTTTTTATTAACAATGAATCATAATAGACGATATAATGTGGATCGGAAGGAAACTTTTGACAGCTGTCAAACGATGCGGGTCACATATGACCCGCCCCCGGAAAGAAGAGTTTGAAAAATAACAGCACTCGTTTTAATTCTACATTTCCGATACGTATATATATATTATTTTCGCAATAAGAAAATAACAGTTTCATATTAATGTAAGGGTAAGGAAAGGGTGCGAATAACAAACATCGGATGTTTGTTATGAAAGGGTCTCGTATAATTCAGTAATATGATGTTTTCGAAACGAATATCTTATATTCAAATGCATTTGTCGGTATATAATTGGATAATGAGCGCAATCGAGACGATACTTGGATGGGTTACTCGGAATATTATTATATTTGAAAATAATAAATCAGATAAGATCTCACATAAATAATCATATGCGATTTAAATGATGTTCATTACAATATAGAACAAGAGAATGTGATCGATTAGACGTTTTGACGTGAATACGTCTTTAATTTCGAAATAGGGTCTCAATTACAGAAATTTCAACGACGTACTCAAAGGTATTATATAATACCTTTTGAAACTGCTGCTAATCCGATACTATAAAAGCCAGTCGAATCATCGACTAAATTATTTAAATTAATTAAAAAAAAATCGATAATGATACTTATAAAAACCTGAATAAAACATTCACTATGCCCCTTACGAATTGTAATTTTTAAATTCTAAGACAATCATTAGGGTGAGGCCACATGATGCATACAGTAAACCCCCCCTATATTATAGGAAGATATATAGATTCCACGCTATTGGACCTATAACGTGGAATCTATGAATCGTGGGGTTCACTGTATTCACACGTGTCCAATATTTTAAACTAAACATTTATCCGAATTCACATTTGAAACGCGTATCGATCGAATTTCCCTGAACATTCAATAGACATCAAATATACATAAACTAAAGCGATGACGACTCCCCAACCGAAAGTACAGTTATGAAACGATTATAATTGAAGAGGGATGAAGCGAACACACACACACATAAAAGCAGACCATAGAAAAGCAATAATTATAATTGAGCCCGTCTGCGTGAGGGGGGAGGGGGGAGGGGGTCCCACCACTGAAAAGAGACAGCAAGCGACAACCGCATCCACCCGCTAGAGGGTACAAGTACGCAATGATTATAGGGGTGAGGCTCCATGGTGAGCGTAAATGTGAATTTGAGAAATGTGAGCATGAACATGTCCGTGTCGCGCCCCGATTTGATCGTTTATTTTCGAAATGTTTAAATTTGTAAAGTGAAAGTGTATGATGAGCGTGTCGAATCGCTGGAGGGAAATGTTTTGCAATGATCGTAAGGGTGTTATAATCATTATCGAACTGTTAGTTGTTCGTTGCAGGACTAGGTCTTTTCAACTAATTTTGAAGGTCTGGGGTATACTTTATTACCACGTATTGATAAAGGGAGTATAAGAGGCAACCCTTCGTGTGTCAATGGAGAAGGATTTCAGGTCATCGGTATATATGCTAGATTTTGTATTAAAGTCTAAATTAACCGTTTGTATTCAGAGAAGATCCTTTGAAATACGTCAATCGTAAAAAGGATAGATACTATGCATCGCAATAGTCATAAGGAATAAATGAAAAGAGACAGTAAACAAGGATCGTATCCACTATGTAGAAGATCATAAGGATGAAGTTACATGTAAGCGCAAGCGTGAGCGTAAACACATCTATATTGTACCCTGACCTAATTCTCTTATCAATAGGATTACCGTTGAAAATGAAGACCAAACAAAAACAGCATCCACCCACCAACGGACACCAAACGACCATAAGGCTGAGGTCTCATTCGCGTTTATTTTCATGCCTACCACGAAGCCTCATCTTAATCATCTTATCAATGAGACTACCCTTGAAAATGAAGATCAACAAAAATAACATCTACCTTCAAAGGAAATCAAATTATCATTAAGGTACTTGCGCTCACGCTCACCACGAACCTCACCCTGATTCCCTTATCAATAAGACTAAAAAAAAACAGCATCCACCCACCAGCGGATACGATCATAAGGCTGAAGTCACACTCACGCTCACCTTAATCATCTTATCAATGAGATTACCCTTAAAGATGAAGACCAATAAAAACAGCATCTATCATCAGAGGGCACCAAATGATTATAAAGGTGAGGTCACACTTGTACTCACGCTCACCACGAACCTCACCCTGATTTCCTTATCAATAAGACTAGACAAAAACAGCATCCACCCACCGGCGGATACGATCATAAGGCTGAAGTCACACTCACGCTCACCTTAATCATCTTATCAATGAGACTACCCTTGAAAACGGAGACCAATAAAAACAGCATCTATCATCAAAGGAAATCAAATTATTATAAAGGTACTTGCGCTCACGCTCACCACGAACCTCACCCTGATTCCCTTATCAATAAGACTAAACGAAGACTGAACAAAAACAGCATCCACCCACCAGCGGATACGATCATAAGGCTGAAGTCACACTCACGCTCACCTCGACTCTCTTATCAGCGAGACTGCCCTTGAAAAGCAGCATCCACCCAAGCGATCGTGAGGCCGAGGCCGCCCTCGCGCTCACCATAAAGCCTCGCCCTAATTGAAAGCGCCCATCATCGGAATCGATCCGAGAACGAGAGGGATGACGATGACAATGGCAGGTGCGCGCCGATGGCATTAACCCGAGCGATAACGCGCAAATCAACGCCGACAAAAAGCGCGCACTCCCCCGTTTTCGCACCCCCCCATCCCCCGCCCCCGCGCGCCTCCCAATCAATCATTCGCTCAGCGTTGCGCGTTATGGCGTCCCTCTCGCGCGCGTCGCGGTCGCGATGGCGGCGTCCCCCTCGCACTAGTCACCCCTTTCCGTCTCCGTCTCTCCCGCGCGGAGAAATATGAATATGAAAATCGATGTCGGGCGCACAACATTTCTGGGGGATTTTCTCGCGCGCGTGACGTCACAAGCGGGCACGAATACGTACGAATAAAGTGTACACACAATAATGGCGCGGACGAAAAATTATTCGCGTTTGCGCGAGAGGTTATGTGTGTGCGGGTGAGGTTATGTGGCGGTGTGCGTGCGCGCGAGGAGTGAGGTTATGTTTGTGTGTGGGTGAGTTGCGCTCACACAGCGGCAAACGTAGAACAATCAAACAAATATGTAATGTTTCGGCGGTTGTCGTCCCGCTCGCGCCGACAGGGTTGCCACCCTCGGAACTGGCGCGGGTATATATAACCTAACCTGTATTTTAGATTGTCGATTAAATATCAATATAATCTAAGTTATTCGAATCGGATTGAAAAATTGTCGATTGAAAATAGTTGAATCGTAGAAAAAAATTGATATGAATTCGAGGCATCCTTTGAAAATAAAAAAAAACTGGTTGATGACTTATGTGGCTGTCATGATGTCATTTCATTAATGTATGTATGAGTTCGTATTGTCTGATGAAATTATGAGGGTAAAACATATAATGATTATCGTGTTTGTACAAAAATGTGAAATGTTAACAACAAACGTACCTACGGTGTAATTTAAAATATATATTGAGACAATAAATATCAAATTTATAGATAAAGCGTATAAAAAATATACGATTAAACTAAATTTATTCGAAGCAAACAAACAGAATTTTAACATTTATGTATTCGGTATGATTATTTAACATCTACTAGTTACAATTTAATTGCTGAATAATAATCGGAGAAATTGTAGTTGACGGATTAATTCACTTACTCATGACCGTAGGTAAAAGTAACGGAGACACGTTCCGATTTTGAAAAAGAAAAAAAACGACTACGCTTCAGTTAATTATTCACTATATAATAAAATACAACATCACAATCGAAGTTGGTACGTTTTAAAACAATAAGTACATAACAAAATAAAATCGGCGAATCATCGAAGTTTTACAATTCAAAACTCGCATGCCAGTTTCGAAATTCCTAAACAATCCAAACAAATTGGATTTTCGAAACGAGTTTTCATATATTCGCCAACAAAGGCGATCCGTTATAATAAACTCCATCATATAATGGTAGTTTACAACGTGGGAATCAAGGAGAAATACATTAATTGCGATAAAACTGTAATACGACATTTGAATAGTTACAACGCTCATATATATAAATCAGATTACGATTGAAAAAAAAAATACCCACTTTCTAAATCGCACTTATAATTTCCTCGAACATTCGAAGTCTAATTAGAACATTTGTGTACTTTTCAAAAAATTTTAATATTATACATGTATATACTGTATATTATTGCGGCACGATATAAATAAATGATTAAATACGAAAAATTCATAAAACAATAACGTTTCTCGCGAGTTTCTCGAAGCGAGACCGCTAAAAAGGCGGATCGCCTACTTGTGTATAATAATACTTGCGCGAGTGTCGAGTACACGGTGTACCGGCAATTGTGGTAGTAATTTCGTTTTTAGTATTATTTAGTGGTACGTTCACAATGAAAAAGTATAACAACGAGCAGACGGTGAGAATCGGCGAGCGGAGTCGACCGACCGATTCGGTTTTGTGCTATAATTCATGGAAAAATGGACGAAGATCGAAATTGGATTGTAGAAATATGCCAGGAAGACGAGAACGTTGTATAATGGCGGTTTATGATATGAAAATTTTGGATGGTGGTCGTTAAAATGGATGAAGATTGAAATTGGATTTTAAAAGTCGGGGAAACGCCAGGAAGATGAGAACGTTGTATAATGATTCATTATATGGGGTTTATATTAAAAAAAATGCGTATATTGATATAAGAATCGTATGATGAAATTAGAATGTTATGACTATGGAAATAGATCGATTCAAAATTGAAAAGTTATATTAAAAATTTTCATATTTAAATCTAAAGTATCTAAAGATCAATTGAAGATTAATTTTGTGAGAAAAAATCTAAAAATTATTTCGTCATATAAAAGGAAATAAATATAGAAATTGTTTTAAAAAAATAGATTTTTCAATCACGAAAATTTTTAATCACTAGCCCCAATCTCTCCGAGCAACATTTTTCACTATTCATAGAAACACTTCAATATGAAAAGAGAACGAATCTAAAAAAAAAATCATTCCATAATATAAATAAATATCGAAATTATAACATTCATATATTAAAAAAAAAACACATCATCCGAAAACTTTCAATCAAGATACAATGGAAGAAGCATACGAAATCATTGTATTCATGAGAGCGTACATCTCGCACGATAAAACAGTAAAATTCTCGAGCACAGAAAACCGTTCGCGACGAAACAAAATGGAAGATAGCACCGCATAAATTACACGAATATTCGAAACAAACCTACAACCTCCGGACAGACAGACAGACAGACAGACAGTCCACGATAGGGCTCGAGGAATTCGCCGAAACTGCGAAACGGTCGAATCGAAAACCGAAGCACTTTCACTAATTAAACGTAAAAGTCTCACAATATCGCTCTACATTTTATTGCAATTAAAACTAATCACGATAATTGTCAATGATTGATCCGAATCGATTATTGTTCCGAGATCGACACGTCTTCACAATTACGACACTTTCTCTGAACTGCTGCATATTGTTGGAATAGATGCGCTGGTGAACGAGCGCTTGTCAAACTTCTAATATATTTTTTTTTATTATTATAATATTTATTTCGCGTATGAAAGTGTGGGGATCGTGTGAACCTTTCTAATTATAATTTGAATCGATTTTTTTTTTGTTAAAGTTAGAAATTATGTGTAATTTGTTGTACGTTGATTTCCGGGTGTGTGTGTGTCATTTGATTACATGACCACAATTAAAAACTAATTCTGGTTAGAGTCGCGATTCTAATAAGAGTGACACATTTTAAAATTTCAGAAATCTTTTTTCCTTTATCGGTAAAGTTGTGAATAATTTGGGTGTGTTTTAAGTTAAGCGATGTTTGAAATTTTAATAGTCGGATGTAAATTTGAATTGAAACGTGATGAAGAATGGATTTATTTTTTTTATTATAGAACATATCTGTAATTCTAAGAGGGTCCATACTATCGCATTAAATTTTCAAAATAAATATAAATTATGCTGAATTATTTCAAAATATTGGTTGGCCATGTAAAAGTAAAAGTAAAAAAAAGTAAAAATCAAAGTTTTTTTTAAAAATTATAATATTTCAAAAAGATGCAATAGATTAGCCGTATATTACATCTTATCTACCGAAAGATTATCGTCTTTAAAAATCTTAAATTTTTACATTTTTCTGAAAAGTGATCAACATTAGTATCATTACCTTATATTTCAAATGAAAAATAACGGTACATTTGTATCGAAACTGTATTGGGCCCCAACCCTAGAGAAAATTAGTGAAAATATGTGATCACAACGGTTTTAAATCAGAAATTATACAACAAATAGACAGTAATCACAAATCGCAACGTACGATAAGAAGGTCGCGACCTTAACCGTGAAATAAAAAAAAAAAAAAAAAAAAAAAAAAAAAAACAGATAGACCCGCCATATTCCGTCACACAACGCCATCTTCCACCCCTCGACGCTCGACGCGGCCGATCTTCGGCGTCGGCCAAAAAAAAAGTCGGCCATGTTGAGCCCCAGGGGCAGCCACCCCCGGGGGCCCGACACGGCCACCTGTTGAGCCCCTCGGCCCGATCACCGGTCCGATTCCCACGGCGGCCATTGTCGCCTTCTCCCCCCTCGGCCGCGAGCGCGCGCCATTTACATCTAACGGCGGACGATAATAATATGAAAATAATAACAACGACGTTTGAGAACCGCTCCGATGTGGCGCTGCTCGCCGGCGAAGAACACATTCGAATACGTTTTTATATGCACTCGTCATATGCTCGCATTCGTCAAATATGGCGGCGCCTAATTAAAATATCTATTTTTTTTTTTTTTTTTCGACGATGAACTTTTGAAGGTCGTTCCACATACTTTTCGCGTGCACGATAAGCGTCGAAATGTTGGGGTTTATTTAAAAAGTACCGGCACTCACTCGAAGCGACACGGAAGACGGCCATCTCCGCACAGCTGGCGCACTGTCGCAAACTTGACACACAAAAACCGAAAGCACTGATCAATCAACGGTCGATCTTCGTATATATTTCCGATAAAAAAAAGTGATTGAAGCGACCGCGCGCGTCCGCTTCCCCGCGCGCAATAAACAAATTCACACACCACAAAAATACGACCATACACGAAAGCGTCTTCACATTTATATATATATAAATGTATATACACACTACACACACACGGACGCGCAACACTAGTCAGTTGCACTCGCGTTTATAATAGAATAGTACTGAAAATTTCACCGGGGGCCGGCCCCTATTTATAAACGATGACCTAATTGGCCGAAATCAATATTTACAAAAGCGCGCATTCGTCATATTCCGCCGGATCGATTATTATTTAAATTATTAATAATTTTAATTTTTTTTTTATTATTATTAATGCGATCGATTTATTATTATTTGTTTATTATGTAAGAGGGATTGAATGACGTGCGCGTGCGAGAACCGCGGAAGTCTTTCTCGAAATGGAATGAATGGCGGCGAGAGAGCGCGCGGGGCAAGGGCGGCCGGCGGCCTCTTCAGACCGCGCCGCGGGGAAATTGTCAAAAAACAAACAATAACAATATAAACAATGACGGGGTGCAGTGTGTGTGAGAGGGGGGGGAGGGAGGGATGCGCGCGGGGGACGGACCTCAGACGGCGGACATGGTCACGAAAAACGGTGTCGAAACTCGGCGCGTCCGGACAAAATAATGTTATAAGGCAATAAACTTGCAATCATTACAATGGGCGGGCCCGTGCGCGCCGTGCACGTTCGACATTTCGAGAAAGTGTCTTTACGCTTTTTTTATTATTAATTAATTAATTAATACGTACAATTTTCTTTTTGCGCGATTTTTATATGGTTCCGAAACGACACGGTTCAATGAAGATGAAACTATTTGACACGGTATGAAATAAATGTATTATTATGCCACGATGGTAAGATTCGGTGCGGGCCAGTACATTAAACCGCCAATAACGTCATTTTTTTAAAATGTCAAAAAAAAGACAATGAAAATTTTTCATTTATTGATTTCCCGAAATTCCCCCCTATAACGTTGAATCTATCTATCGTTGGGTTTACTGTATTCTTGTAATTGTATGCATGTAATCATAGTTATTAAATAAAAATTCCAATATTTTTTGACGATTTTACATGGCGAATTTTTTTCTATATATATATATAAAAATGAATGTTTGTTTGTATATAGTCTTTTCACTCCAACACCGTTCGACCGATCACCATGAAAATTGGAATGTATATGTATTTTTTTGTCGAGAAGGTTGTTGTATCATCAAAATAAGATGAACATATTCCCCATAATCCAAAACGGGACGGTCCTCAAAAAAATATTCCACCTAAATAATAATAAAAAATGCACGTTCAAAAATTGTGACAATACACGGCCTGCATGAAGATGCTTTTGTTTTAATGGATTTAAATTTAAAAAAAATAATTTGATTTAAAATTCCCGAGCAACGCCGGGTACTGCTGCTAGTTTTTTATAAAGTATTATACATCCAAATATCTTATCTCCAATTTTTGTATGGTATAAATTTTTTATACGGTATTCTCTGGAACATTTCACCAATGTAAAAGAGGATTGGGTGTATTTATATAATCAATTATTATACGTTTTGTTTATATATAAATCAGTGTATAAGATCTGTTAGAAAAACGGGCGGTTTATGAAACATACGTGAAAATATTCATATCGTTAAAATAAATAACTTAAGTGATATAAAACACACATCGTTGAGATCTATTCTTACGCATACAAACTTCAAATTGCCGTTGTTAATTTAACTAATATATGCTGAATATTATTAGTATAAGACGAAAATAAAGATTTTTTTCAACAACAATCATTGTTTGACAAGGTACATGTTTTCATCAAAATGGTATTTTCAATAAGCAAAATTTTTCGAAAATATCGACTGCTTTTTAGGAAAATTCTGTACTTTAAACTTTATTTACATGACCTAAATTAAAACGCAAACCTTTAAAATTAATAAGATAACATGATATTCAAAATCAATACTACATACATAAATATTAATCAAGCTAATATGAAAGGCAATTAAGATAATTTAATCAATTATTATTATTAAGTAATTATATTATTCTATTAAGTACTTAAAGAATCATCAAATTTTCTAATTTTAATCAACAAACGAAATTAAGCACAATTTGACACGATCAATATATGAAAAATTCAATTACAGATAGTCTTCGACTTACTACGGTTCGCACTTACGACC
>JAOXNN020000029.1:57093-81761 GCA_028571205.2 Hydropsyche betteni | reverse complement strand
TTAAATTGAATGATAAATCTCAAGTGGATGTGAGAAATAAATACGGAAGGATGTAGAACCGTTAAAAAATTTCGTATTGAAAGAAATGGCTGCTGCTTTCAATTTAATTGATCAAGGAATGCAAAAATTTGAAATGATGGACCCAAACATTGAAAGATTTTCAAATGTTGTTTATTTATTATTTAATAATTTTTTTAATAAAATTAAGTAAAACTACCGGAAAAAAAATTATACAGATTCGACTTACTACCGAAGTTCAGGAATGTATCTCCGACGCAAGTCGAGGACTTACCGTATTACGTTAAAATCATATAAACGCAACGAAACAGCATTTTCCGAACAAAATCCACGCTCAATTCCAATCGAACAACCATTACACATAAAAATGGCGGAATCGCGCCCGAGAAAAACCCCGAAAACCTCCACGCAGAAACGACGCAAAATCGCAACAGTCGCCCGGAAAAGAAAAGAAAAAAAAAAAAAAAAAAAAAACAGAAAGAGACGCGAAACGTCACAAATCACGAGAAAAATTTGAGTGGCGCGTTCTCTTTATGAAGTTATCGATCGGCGCGAGTTCATCCGGCGAAACAGTGTTTATTCGAAATTCGGCTTCTCGTTACATAACCGGCCGGTTAATGTATTATTTGAACGCGAAACTGCGTCACAAATAATATACGTAACGACGGTTCGAACACAGACGTGAACGAGATACGAAAAATTACAATTTCCAATCGATGAGTGCGATTCGTGTTGCGCACGGAACGCTACTAGTAACGATACGCAATTTTTGGACGAATTATGCCCGGGGCGGGTTTTCAGCGGAACATTTTCGATGAATGGACGCTAATCGAGGTTGAATGAAGTGCGATTGGTGTTTTGAATGTAAAATGTCTTAAAATTTTCAGAATCTTGCGTTTTTTCGGACGACTGCGCGATGAATCGTGTAAAGGAAGACTATGGGAC
This sequence comes from Hydropsyche betteni, assembly GCA_028571205.2. Lineage (NCBI taxonomy): Eukaryota > Metazoa > Arthropoda > Insecta > Trichoptera > Hydropsychidae > Hydropsyche > Hydropsyche betteni. The sequence goes on along the minus strand of JAOXNN020000029.1, from coordinate 80,798 downwards.
TTATACAAAAACAAGAGATAGATTTCTAAGTTATACTGTAAAAAAGACTTTAGATCCACACTCATGTAAAAACACTAATGTAATGAATGTAAAATGTCTTTAAATTTTCTGAAACATGCGTTTTTTAGAAATACTGCTTTCGTTTTGCGATGAATCGCGTTAAGAAAGACTATGAAACTTATACAAAAACAAGAAATAGATTTCAGAGCAAACGTGTAATTAAGTTCCTAAATAGAGATTTAAAAAAAAATCTGCATATAAAGAGTCTTAAAATATATTTGAAAAATAAAAAAGTATTAATATAAGAATTTATTTAAAAAAATATACATTCAACCTCATTTTCGCTTCTGTTTTCTAAATTCTAAAAAAAATAAAATATATTCGTTGATTCGAAACCACTTTCATCATCATCACTTGAAACCATCAACTTTTTCACATTTTAACAAAACTGTTTGATCATAAGTAATTTTTTTTTATCTAGGAATTCCACGATCGATGACTTTTTTAATTTTTGTTAAACATTTTGTCTAATCAGGGGATAAACATAAATTTTACGTTTTAGAAATCGCCACCCGCCCCTGACTCTTAACATTTGATTGCCTGTAAATAAACGCCGTCCACATTTCCAGAGGTCGAAACGTACAAAATTGCAACCGCGATTATCCAAAACAACAACAACAACAATGAAGCGTGGATACAATATGTGGGTCGTATAATTCTCTGGAGGGTCGTGCGGTGACCCTTCGCCCACTTAAGAGGGAGGGCGACGATTATTTGACCTCGTTACTCCCCTGAATCGACAAAGGGGTGCACCGCCGTAAATACTCGATTAAAAATAGACGTTCATATGAAAATATAACGATTTCGCACTTTCGCCTCGCCCTCATCCCTAAGGAATAGTTAAACGCTCCAAGGATTAAGCGTATAAGCCAAATAAACCTGGAGGGATTCTGACCCTCATGACCCTTGCGGAACAGGGTCGGGGTGAATCAGCGCGATAATTGATTGAGTGATCTATGGGGTGAGGGTTTTCCCGTTTCGGGGCGAAAATAAAAATCTGCGGGTATAATAACTAGAGTTATTCGCGTTTACAATTGCACCCCGTGAAGCATTCGAGTTTGTTCACCCCGTTTTGGAGCGGAATGCGCGTGTCTGTATCATAATATGATATATGAGGGGCTCGGCAGTAAATAATGGTAAGCGCCAAAATTATAAAATTTTAATACAAGTCTTTTTTTATTTACTACAAAAATTGGTATGCTTATCACAGATATTAATAAAAAAATCCACATTCTCTCAAAAGATGACAGTACTATGTCGGGTTACTCCTAGTTTTATTAGTATCTAAATGCATGTAAACTGTTTTTCTTAATATCTGCAAAAGCGGCAAATGTCGCTTACGATTATTTACTGCCGAGTTCCTCATATTATCTGATGTGTTTATACGAAATTACGGTTTTCGAGTTGGATTGCATTTTAGAAACTGTCAGTCGATTGGTGTTGTGTGTTTGTACCTGAGTATCGATCGAGATACATTTAATATGAGATATGCGAAATAATTGAAAATTGTATGTAAAAGTTCGTCGTGTAAATTATAAATTATGATGTCTAGAGGATAATTGTCGTTACTGATGTGTTCGATAACATCACGTGTCATTTATTCGATGACGGATATAAAATAATATAATAACTGTTCCAAAACGAAAGATGAGTATCGGCAAACAATTTTGACACAACGAAAATACATAATTTATGCATATGATGAACTTGTAATACCGCAAGGTGGAACATGAGAACTTATATATTATTCCAAGATACAATATTAGAAACGGTACATAAATTTAGATCTATTCCACGTTTCAAAGATACCAGATGATATATAGTAACTAAAACATACACTTTTTTATACACACACACTATTAAAAATTATAATTTACTAATGTACGAAAACGATGTAGTTGTATCAAACTACTGATTTTCAAATTCAGCAACGTAGACGTAATCGTGTATGGTTTATTATTTAGTAAAGAATGATTTTGATGTTAAAGCTTTCCTATCATAAGAAAATATATTTGAATTTTCAATAGTATCGATATCTAGATATATCGTTATAGTGATTAAACTTTATCGAACACACCAAATGATCAGAAAATAGATGTGATTACTAAAAATTTTCAAACATAACAATTTTTAAAGATAAATTAGGCGCCAAGCACTGGGCGTTGGCTTATCGGAAATAGATACAAATCTAATATGCTCATTACGAATATATCAATTTTATTATTTTGACTATCAAGAATACAAGTTTTCTTATTCATATGATATTAAAAGCACGAAAATATGGAAAGTTTACAATCGTAGCTCATTATTGTTTTGTGTACTAATAAGTTTTTTTTTCTAATTCTCATATTTTCAATATAAACGAATAAAAAGTAATAAGTATTACTAAATGATGCGTGAAAGTTCTGTTTTTGGACAATATACAGTAGAATCTCACTAATCCGGCACTTCAATAGACCGATACGTCCAACAATCCGGCACCCTCCACCCGCACCTCTCTACGCGTATGCGCTCCGTCGTCGTCCAGCAGTTTAACCTCAAAACTTATCACGAACACGTGCGTACGTATTTACCTGCTGTTTTTAAGTGAGAATAAAGTAGTTGAAAATGTGAAGTAAATGTAAACACAAGACTGTAGCTTTGAAAGATAAATTGGGCATTTTAGAGAAGTTAGACGATGGAGAAATCATACGCAATCCAGTAATCCGAACATTCCAATAATCCGGCACCCTCTAGTTTTTAATGGTGCCGGATTAGTGAGATTCTACTTTATTGTGAAAATATATTATTACTGAATCTGCGTTTTTGCTCTTCATAAAAATAAATCGAGTTAGTGAGATATTTCCGCATGTTCCTATATACTGTATCCTCCCTAAAATAAGATCTTTTCCGAAAATAAGCCCTACCGTGATTTTAAGATTTTTTTAAATATTGAACGCTCAAAATTTATATTAAATGTTCAGAACAATATGAAGAACCCTATCATAACCTAACCTATTCTGACCGTTTCATCATTTTATTCTGACAATTCATCATTTTATTCTGACCATTCATCATTTTATTCTGACCATTCATCATTTTATTCTGACAATTCATCATTTTATTCTGACCATTTATTATTTTATTCTGACAATTCATCGTTTTATTCTGACCATTTATTATTTTATTCTGACCATTTATTATTTTATTCTGACCATTTATTATTTTATTCTGACAATTCATCATTTGGTTCTGACCATTCATCATTTTATTCTGACCATTTATTATTTTATTCTGACCATTCATCATTTTATTCTGACAATTCATCATTTTATTCTGACCATTCATTATTTTATTCTGACAATTCATCATTTTGTTCTGACCGTCTTTGATTGAAAAACTCTAACCGTTTAATTTTCTGCAAAAAAAAAACACAATTCCCACACAAAAATTAATTAAACAAAAAAAAACAACGTATCGAAAGTGTAGCGGCGGCCTTTACACCGACCGGCGTCTAGCAGGTGCTGCTATCTGTCACGCGAAACTCGACCGCGCCAGACGCCCGAAATCCCGCGATTCCGCCGGAAAATCCCGGCCCCCCCGCCCCCGGGGCGCCCCCCCCGCCCGGGGGCGCTCTCCGGGGGCGCAGCGCCCTTCTGGGGCCCCGTTCGGCGACCTGCGATCGGAAAAAAGGGGATTCCCACGGCGGGCGGCTTCTTGAAACTTCCGGACCGCCGCGAGTTGTTACGATTGGCCGCGATCCGATTGTGGCTCTCGCGTCGAGGGGGGATAAGGGCGTTTTTCGCGCTGCGGATCGGATTTTTTCTTCGGTGATTGATTTATTGTTTTTTATTCGGTGTGAGTTGGTATGATTGGTGGTGTTTGTTTAGTGTTTCTCGAATTGTGGGTCGCGATCTTTCGAGGGTTGCGTAATTTTCGAGGGGCGAGTGTTGATTTGGGAAGGTGACAATTTTTTTCGACATTGTAACTAGGACATTTCAAAAACTAAAAATAATAAATTGAATACAATGTTTATAATTAAACTTATTTTGTAATCGGTATAATAAAATTCAATAAGGATAAGGATGTGATCATTTTTTTTTTCAAATCAAAACAAGAATTTTTTTCTTTAAAGAATAATGAATCGATTACAATTTTATAAGTAAAAGTATTTTATAATTTGTAAATAATATTCAATGAGGTAAAAAATATATCGAAATAAATATGACGCCATCTTACATCCAGAAGTATTGATAAAACATATGTTCTTTTTTTATTAATCATTTAATTTTGTAACCTTTAAAAAAAGTAATGATATCGTATCAAAATTACCTTAAATTATCCATAATATTATTATGCTAAATATTTTATAATTAAATAAAATATAAAGATTAATAATAATGAAACATTAGATTATATAGATTTGGTTTAACAGACATTTTACTCATGAATTTTTAATACAGATGGAAGGGGGAATGATTATTAAATAAATAAAAATAAATCAATTTCGTATTGAAAATGATTAATCATGTATGTTTTAAATTTCGGAAGATTTCGTAATTTGTGTCAAATTAGAATGAGTACGTGATTTTTCGAGTTGGATTCATATAAAGCAATAGATAATATGAATAAATATTTAAATGCTTAAAAAATATTGATTCAAATAATAAAACACAAATCTAGAATGTGGGTCGTTTTTAGATGAGGAAACATTTTCGAAAAATGTTCAAATTTAGTCTTAATCGAAATAAATTTAAATGAAAATCTAATTTATTGAAAAATATCGTTTTATAGATCCACATTATAGAATGAAAATATTGAAATTTTTCATAGCATAAAATGTAGATTTTTCCTGAAAATTATTTGAATGAATCTTTATTTTTGTACAAAAAAAAAAAATTTTATATAACTATAATACAATTTTCGCAACTCTATAATTAAAATTATCTCAATAATAATTACAATAGAAAAAAAACATAAATTTTATCAGATACGATAATTTCAATATATTCGTTCGAAAACTTCAAAAGTAATAATTCTATCGAATAGATACTTCGAAAATAATTAATTATTATAATTCAAATGTTCATTTTTGTCGACATTTTACTAAAAATTTAATAAAATTCAACGAAAATAATCAAAACAAAAACAGTTCGATCGAAAGTAAAATTGAATGGAACCATTCTCAAAAATAGAACGTCACAAAGAACTATCGTTAATAAACAATCGCAGGAAATTGTAATATTTCGATTTCGTAATACACATCATAGTATCAATCAAACGACATTTCATTTTAATACATTATCTATTTAACATTAACATTTGACTGTTCGAAATTTTCAAAAAAAAGAAACGCCATTACAATCATCGACATGTAAACACGAAAGTTAATCGAAAATAAACATTCAAATAGTTTATTTTCTCAAGTGGAAACGAATTAAACATTCGATTCTGACAAATTTTCATACATTATTATAATGCACCTAAATACACATGAGAAATTACAACTGTTATGAATTCTAGATTTAAAAAAAAAATCGATACGAATTTTATCACAAAGAATCAGGTGTCGGCAACCTTTTTTGTCTGTGGGTCAGAAGCAACCAAAATTTGACTTTTATTAAGAGTTTGGGTCAGTAAGTATGTTTTAAAAAAGTTTTTTTTTTGTGAATAATATTATAATTTTATTGAATATATAATTAATAATCAATAATAATTAATTGAGTGGGTCACTTGAAATTGTTGATGGATTGACCGGCGGGTCATAGGTTACCGACGACTGATATAGATCAGTGGTGCATTTCCAAAGATAATATAAGAAAAATTTGAATAATTTTCCCATAAAATAAAATTAACGTGATTTCTATAGAGAAAAACACTTTATAAAAATATATATTTTTTAATTTTTGGCATGCCTAGAATGATCAAAAGTATAATTTTAGCCGAAAAAGTCCTGTATTTTTTTGTATTTTGTCGTTTTCGTAAAATTCCAATTTACTATACTTGTTAAGAAAACTTATTTTACTTCGTAAAAGAAGAAACGAAAATATAAAGAAATCAAAATTTTTAGTCGCACATTATTTTCGTAATCAAAAGAAATTGAGAATACCTTTGAAATTTTTTTTGTTTATTTTACATGTTTCAGAAAAAAAAAATCACCAGCGGCGCTACAATCGTTATTCAATAAACATGAAATTATTAATTTCATTTTATACAATTGCGCGTCCTAAAAAAAAACTTTAATAACGTTAATAATCCTTCGAAGTAAAAATTGCAATATTATCAGACGTACAAAAAATTTTTTTATATAGAAGGGCACAATTTTAATTTGTTTTTGGCATTCTGTTTTAAGTCCTCAAAATGTTTGCCATGAAATTTTAAAAATATCATTAGTATGCCGCGAAAGGAAAAGGTTACGGACCACTGACACAGATCATCACAAACATTGAGGAAAATCTTCGAAAACACTTCCCAAAAACACAAATTTCCGACGAAAAGCCCAAACGAATCGCAGATAAAACCGAAAAAATTCGGAAGTGGAATAATTTCGAATCAGCAATCGCAACTATCAACAACGTCTAGAAAGATCTAGTACAATTCTCAAAGATATGGGCAAATCAAGTATTATGGATTCCGAGCGCGACTTTCTCCATATTTTCTTATTACAAACGGTTTTAATTGCACGTAGAAATGCGCCATGATGCTTCAATGATGTTTTCATAAGTATAACAATCATCATACATTCGAAAAATGGCAAAAAAATGACGAATTGTCAGAACAAAATAATAAATGGTCAGAATAGGTTAGGTTAGGTTAGGGTTCTTAATATTATCCTGACCATTTAATAAAAATTCTGACAAAACCAGTTGAAATTCTGAGCATTCAATATTTATTCTGACCTTTTTGATTAAAATTCTTACCAAAATATTCTGACCAAAACATGATCAAAATTCAGACCAATGTCAAATAAATTTTTATAAATGGGATAAAAATTCTGACCAAAATCGTATTTAAATTCTGACCATTTAAATAGTAGCCATTCGAAATAAATAAAAATTTTCGATGTCCAATCGATAAAATTCGATTTTTTTGAAAAAAAAAAGCATTGCAATACGATCCGACGATTCATCATTTACATAACACCGAAGAGAAATTTACTTGGTTTCGACTAAGAATCATCATATTCGAAAATTAATTATGCACGTTAACGCATATCTAGCATGACAATAAGAAAAAATACCATCTGTTGAAAATATGTAAATATATCCGATGATTCGATCGCTTAAACAGCTTGCTTTATTTATTCTACGAACATAATTAAGCATCTATAATGAAATCGTATGAGATGAGACAAAAATGTTTTTGTACTTCGAAACGATAGTATTTTCCATTAAATCGAACAAACATATTTGAATTTAACAATACAACTTTCATGTGAAATCACATCGTTTTGTAGGAAACATGATCGGCTCGTTCGCATACTTAATTGCAAATATTTACACAAGACATCATCGCTAAGTATAAAAAAAATGTTCTAGGATATTACAGAAAAGCAGATGGCGTACAAAATATACAAAAGTACATGTAGTATTAGAAGGAAATCGATGGATATTCCGATGTACCGAATACGGAGTCTACTAGTTTTGAGCGATTCGAACAAAGAACTCGAATTATGACGATTCATCATTAAAATTCTATTTACAAAAGAGCACTTAGACGTTTTAAAATACAGTCGAATCGGACAAACACAAACACACGTACGATGTGAAGAATATGTATGAGTTTTGTGAAAAAATAACGCTTCGAATGTGTAAATTCAATATTTAAAAGAATTTTTGTAAGCATCGAACGTATACGAGAATAGGAAAAGACTCTACGATCTGTTTTCATCATAGAAAATTACATTTTGGTTTTCTCAGGTTGTAAATGTGTGTGTATAAAGTCAAATATTTGTTAAGTATAATATGTTAATGATGAATTGATCATTTCAGGAATACACGTTGATGTTTATAGATCGTTAAGTGAAAAATTAGAGATTCGAATGGAATCGGCGATAAATAGTTTTGTTATGAGGGAATTTTTATAATTAACGTTTCGTATCTATTCTTTCAAAACGTAAAAAAAAACATATTGAACTGTTGATAACGTAAAGTAATCATGCATGACTCAAAATTTAAAGAAAAAAAATCGATCATTTCAAAAACGTATATAAGTAGAGTTGAAAACAAGTTTTTATCAACGTTTCTCGATTTGTCAATGTCTAAAGTCTGTATCTTTCTAATCTACATTGAAAATAATCTTTTTGAATTGTAGATATATAAAGTTAGAAATGTTTTTTTATCTGCGACAAACATTATACAATTGAAACTTTGATATTTTTCGGAATAAACTTAAATGTAACAGATCATGTTTGTAAACTGAAGATATGTAATGAATAATAATGAGATAATACCTGCGTAAAGCTGATAAGATAATAAAAGAAAACTCCTACGTTTCGCCTGAATGATGGATTAAGAACCAAAAAAGATATTTATAAACCTAATAACCTAAAAACACTTGATATAGTCATAAATATACAATAGAAAACTCAAGTTTGATATAATATCAAAGTACAGAGCAACGCTACTATTGAATGAGGTCGATTCATGTTTTGAAAAGCAGTTTCTTTTCTCTCATGTATTAAGAAAAGATCAGTGAATTATCATCGATTATACATTTAAAATAACGTACATTTTAACAAGGATGATTAATCAAAGAAGAACGTTGAATATTTTTGTCAACGGAATGTAGCACACGAACAATAACATAATGACATAATTGAAATTGCACAAAATTGTACAAATTATAATATCATATGTTGATAAACGATATCGATTTATATTATAAATGTAAAAATGGAATGAAAAAAAAACATTGAATTTCATACAAATACGAAACGCAATCAATATGTAGCACAACAACACAATTCAAACACATCACTGTAGTATTTCAATATAAAATATTCAATATGTCATAGTCCAAGTATATTTCAGTCTATGTATATGTTACAGTTTGAGTGTTCATTTTGTTTGTGTACGAACAAACTAGTATGTTTATACACATTCAAAACAGCTCTAGTCTAATTGTTAATGTGGTACGACAATTTAAGTTGTTTGCACTCAGATAACGATCTTATGCTAAATATCAATAAGGTGAAAATTTTTATGACAACTAACGATCGATAAATACGTGTAGGGTCTACACGAACATCGAGAGTTTGTTTTGAAAACGTTTTCACAACTCAAAGTAAAACGCTAACCCAAACATGATACTTATGACGTCTGTTTTTAGTTTAAACGTAATTATATGCAACTAAAATCGATAGTTTGGGTAAACTCGAAATAGTATGGATGTAAACAAACGAAAGTTCACACTTGAACCGTGACATATATATGGATCGGTCATAAATACGAATCGTTGGGGTTCATTTGTTTCGATTGAAGTTTCGGACCGATCGTACAAAATATACATGGATTAATAACATACGATAAAACAATGAAAAAATACAAGATAAATTGCACAAAACAACAACCGCCCGAATGTAGCACACAACGAATCGAACTCAAAACCCATCCAACAACCATCCGAGCACCGAAGCCCGACCAGCACGACTCGCACCGCACCGGCAAGGGTGAAAAGCTGAAAATGGGGCTCACCGTCTTGACCTTGACATCGGGGTCAGCGCTGGTGGTGGGCGCTGCGGAGCCGGAGGCGCCCCCATCGCGCCTCCCCTCGCTCGGGTGGTCGCTGTCGAGCTCGGTGGTGGCGCTGTCGCCGTCGCAGCTGAGCCCCTCGTCGTAGGGCTCCGCCTCGGGCCCCGGCTCCGGCCGGTCGGAGCGGGGCGGGGGCGCGGGGGGCGGTGCGCCTTTGTCATCACTCATGTCACCATGGGGCTGTCAGGGGGCGCCGCGCCGTGGCCGCAGCCCGTGGGCGGTGGGCGCGCCCCGCGCCGCTCCGCAACACGGCTTTTGACAGTTTGGCCGCCGTTGGCGCGTCGCGACGGCCATGCTCGGCTTGACGCAGGACGCAGTCGATGCGTTTCGCGGCCATTGGGGGGGTTCGTTTGTGTTTTCGTTTTGGGTTTTTGGACGGGGGGGTTTTTTCGTTGTCGTTTTCTGTTGTGGCGAAAAATTGAATTTTCAGAGTTTCGATCGTGTTTCGGTCGGAATGTTTCGGTCAGAGTTTTAATCGAAAACGGTCAGAATGAAATGGTAAATCGTCTGAATAAAATGATAAATGGTCAGAATTTAACAACGAAACGGTCTGAATAGGTTAGGTTCTTAGTATTATTCTGACCATTTAATATAAATTCTGACAAACCTAGTTAAAATTCTGAACGTTTAATTCAAATTCTGACCAAAGTCAAATAAATTATGATGAACAGGATAAAAATTCTGACCAAAATCATATTGAAATTCTGACCATTGAAATATTAGCTTTTGTTTATGGCAAATAATTAAATGGTCGAAATTTTAATCACGTTTCGGTTGGAATATTTTGGTCAGAATTTTAATCGAAAACGGTCAGAATGAAATGATAAATCGTCTGAATAAAATAATAAATGGTCAGAATTTAATAACGAAACAGTCTGAATAGGTTAGGTTAGGTTAGAGTTCTTAGTATTATTCTGACCATTTAATATAAATTCTGACAAACACAGTTAAAATTCTGAACGTTTAATTCAAATTCTGACCGAAGTCAAATAAATTCTGATAAACGGGATAAAAATTCTGACCGAAATCGCATTTAAATTCTGACCATTTAAATACTAGCTTTTGTTTATAGCAAAAAATTAAATGGTCAAAATTTTAATCACGTTTCGGTTGGAATTTTTTTTTGTCAGAATTTTAATCGAAAACGGTCAGGATTAAATGATGAATTGTCTGAATAAAATAATAAATGGTCAGAATTTAACAACGAAACGGTCTGAATAGGTTAGGTTAGGTTAGAGTTCTTAATATTATTCTGACCATTTAATATAAATTGTGACAAACATAGTTAAAATTCTGAACGTTTAATTCAAATTCTGACCAAAGTCAAATAAATTATGATGAACGGGATAAAAATTCTGACCAAAATCATATTGAAATTCTGACCATTTAAATACTAGCTTTTGTTTATAGCAAAAAATTAAATGGTCAAAATTTTAATCACGTTTCGGTCGGAATATTTCGGTCAGAATTTTAATCGAAAACGAACAGAATAAAATGAAGAATTGTCTGAATAAAATAATAAATGGTCAGAATTTAATAAAGAAACGGTCAGAATAGGTTAGGTAAGATTAGGGTTTTTAATGTTATTCTGACCATTTAATATAAATTCTGACAAACCTAGTTGAAATTCTGACCGTTTAATTCAAATTCTGACCAAAGTCAAATAAATTCTGATAAACGGGATAAAAATTCTGACCAAAATCGTATTTAAATAATAGCTTTTGTTTATGGCAAAAAATTAAATGGTCAAAATTTTAATCACGCTTCGGTTGGAATTTTTTTTGTCAGAATTTTAATCGAAAACGGTCAGGATTAAATGATGAATTGTCTGAATAAAATAATAAATGGTCAAAATTTAACAACGAAACGGTCAGAATAGATTAGGTTAGGTTAGGGTTCTTAATGTTATTAGACTATTTAATATAAATTCTGACCATTCAATATTTATTCTGACCGTTTTGATTAAAATTGATCATAATATTTTGACCAAAACATGATTAAAATTCCGACCAATATCAAATGAATTCTAATAAATGGGATAAAAATTCTGATCAAAATTGTTTAGTCCCTTATTTTATGAAATAATTTTTATAATATAATTCAAATTCTTGGACTTATATAGTCGGGACTTCGATCCGGAACTGAACCGTAACCGAAAACCGCTAACCAAAATTTTTGCCGAAACGAAAACCGGAACTGTATAAAAACGAAAAAAAATATCGGTTCATTTCGGCATGCCAGTTAAAAAAAGATTTTGTGTTTCGTTTATTTTCAAAGAATTTTGTCGGTTTTTTTTTAATATACTTTTTGGAACCTTAGGAGAAGTCGGTTTTTGTAAGAATTCAGTTTTTTTTTAAATAAAAAATAAAACTTAATAAACTTGAAAAAATTTTAATTTTTGGATGAGTTCCAAGTTTGTATGAAAAGGTTTTCGCATCTTTTCGTATGTACGTGTTTACGTATATTTCTAAATCAAAGACAAAGATATGTTATATAATGTTTTACAAAATTCTGAAACTTTCATTCCTTAAATAAAATCGATAAATTTCGATTAAAAGAATAAATAAAATAAATTAGTGGATTTCAGTATATGTAATTTAATTATTTTCATTATAATTTCAGAAAGAAATAAAACATATTTTAGTATTAAGCATTTTATATTTATTTGATTTTATCAATAATTTCTTCTTTAATTTTATATACATTTCGAAGTAAAATATTTATATATTTTCAACAAGAAACAAAATGTAAAAGAGATTTGTATAATATAAAAATTTCATAATATGGCAGCCAAAATCTTCCAATAAAAATATATAATAGGAACACATTTCATGTAATACAATTAAATTGTAATGAATTTTTAATATTTAGGTTCAAGAATTTACTAAATGAAAGCAAAAATTAACTTATAGTTGCCAATTATATACTGAATTTCTAAAGATTATTCATATTTACAGATGTTTTTCTTATATTTCATAATGTATACAGAAATTAAATTATATTTTTTATAACACTAGTTTTCAGTATTCATCAGATTCATTATCCCATGATAGCAATGAATTCATCGACACAAGACCGGCAGTTGACCAATTTTCCAACGGATCTGGTGGCGATTTATCGTCCTCTTGTTTTAGTTCGGGATTATTGGATTTCTTGTGTTTTGAATGATGAGCAGATTGTCCCCTTTTATGTTGTTTTTGCACATTCTCAGGAGTTTCCATCGGAGCAACACTTAAAAATAAATCATTTGAACATACAAAAATTTACTATGCGAATATTTTCTAAAATGTTTATTAAAATATTATTACCGATTAGCTCGTGCAGTTTTTGGTCGAGGTCTTCTTTTTCTTTCAGTTTTTTTCTTTTCGTGTTTGACATTATATGACTCATTTTGAAATTTGGTCAATTTTTCATTATTTCCACTTTGAACTTCAATGCCAGTTCCTTCTCCTAACAAGTAATATTGTTATAGTGTTTAAAGTAACAATTTACAGAATGTGATAGATTACCTTTAAAAATAACAGCTCTTTCCGTTATAATATCCATAGTACTACCGCTCAATTTACTATCCACAGCCTGTTCAATATTTAAAGGTCTCATATCTTTTAAAGCCAATCCACCTTTAGAATCTGAATGATCATCAATATCTGGAGTGTTTTCTCTAAAATACAAATTGTTTCAAAGTAATTATACCAGATAAAAAAATAATGTTCAATATAGTTTATTCTACCGATGAATGTTCATCATCGATTGTTGAATTTGTTCTATGCGTTCATTAGCATAATCCAGATCTCCAGCGTCTTCAGGATTCATTCCAAAACCTTTATTGTCTATGCCATTTTCACCGCAAGTATCTGAAGAACTTGTGTCACCGATTAATAATAAACAAGGTTTTTTTCGTGATAGAGCAGACATAGGTTTAGATAATGGTAAATTTTGTTGGGCTTCTTGGTTTCGCTTCGTGGCCGAGCGTGCTCGTCTCATTCTCGCAGATTTTCCAAGCAATGGCGCTTCTAAATAATTATATAACACCATTTTCAAAATCATTATCTTTTTATATTATTCAACACTCATTGCAAATAATGAAAACTAATAATTACCTCCGACACCTTCACTATCACTAGGTTCAATTCCCATTGTTTTTTTATTCCGTTTTTCTCCAGCACTCCAATCTACTTTTGGACCAGAAGCAGTTTCCACACCAAATATGTTCGATAAACAACCAGCCATATTTACAGCTGATTCTATACTGCGAGATTGAGGCTATATAAAAAAAAATCATAACAATATCATTAAATAATTCAATAAAATATCTATATTATAAAAACATTTATACTTTAGAAATAGGCTTGACTTCTTCTACATGATATAGATTAGCTGCTTCAGCTGCTAGCGATTTTATTTTACCTTCATACTCTGAAGATTCTTTAGAATCAGATAAATGTATTATTTCCCTTAACGGGTCATTATAAATTTTAATAGTTGGAGGAGTAACACCAGTAGCTTGTGTATTAATGGCTTGCACCAATGGTGTTTGTGGTTTGATTTGTGTTTGACTAGTAATCGTTGTCGGAGGTTGAGTGATATTCATTGCAGGATTATTTAACTTGGTCGGATTCAACATATCAGTAGGTAACTGAGATTCAGCTAACTGATTGAGCATGCCTAACATGTTTCCTCCTTCAATATGAAATTTTTATTAATTACATATCATTAATAAATAAATTAAACATTTTCTCACTTACCAGTATCAATAGAAGGTTTCGTTTGATTGAATATTGTAGGACCCGATGATGGAACGGTTAAATCGTTTGATTTGGTAACAGTGGTATTAGTCGTAGTTACAGCTTGAATTGGTTTTCCTTGGATATTATTTGGGACAGTTACAGGCGGTGCTTTAATTGCGTTACTTTGTAAATTCAAACCATTGGCTCCTGCCATATCTACGTCATGGGTAAAAGCCATAACATCTAAAGCTGACGATAGCGCTTCACCGAAGGCGCCAGCTATGCTGTGTCCTTCATTTTGTAAAAGAGGGTCTTGGAGTGTTCTGATGATAAAAATAATATTCAGATTTTTCACAAACGGAAAAATTATATTTTTTTATGATTTATAAACATACTTTTTCGGAATTTTAGTCGGTGTGGAAATAGAAGCCCTGCCCCACATAATTCGTCTCAAATCTTCACCGGTCATATTCCGTTTTCGAAGTTCATTAATTGTTACTTTTCCGACCCTCTGAAAATGTATATATTTTTTTCAATATACTTTCTTCATAATAAGATGAAAATCAACAAAAAATGATATACATATATACCTTCCAATTTGCTACAGCTCCTTTTCTTTGTTTAGCTCGTGTTTTCGATTTAGACTTGATGATCATAACTGCGCGCTGTTCATATCTAGGGTCGTCAGATGGACCTAATCCAATAGAGTATTCTTGTAAATACTGATGAGCATCAGATTGTGCGACTGCTCTTTCAAGTGTTACGACAATTTTAGCCCACTAAAAATAAAATTCATTAAGAACAAAGAATATACCGAATATTCATCTAATTGTAAAAAAATATACTTGTTTCATCCATTCTTTTTCAGATTGTTCAATAACATGAGCATATGTATTACCCATCATAGCTATCAACATGTTGAGCAGTAAAATTGGTACAAAAACCATGAAAATTGCAAATACTGATTTTATAAGATTTGGATACACGGTGGCACTCAAATCACTATACTGAAAATATTAATCAAAACTATTATTTAAGTTTGTTTGTTTTCAATAATTTAAAATTTAATAGAAAGTGTACACTATAATCTCCAAGAGTTATTTGAAATAAGGCCATCCAAGTGCTAGGATAACTATTATATAAAGTATTTCTGACACCCGGCGATCCTAAAAACATTTATTTTTGAGCAATATTTCATTTTGAAGACTATTATAATTTGTTTTGTAAGCAAACCTTTATAAAGGAAAAAAAACGATTGGGAAAATCCAAACAGAACTATCGTATAAATAATACCGAACGTAAGCATGTCGCCTGTTATCATGCTATATATCATTGTAACGAAAGGACCTGTCAGACGTACAGCTCTGGAATTTTATTAAAATGTCAGGAAAATATATTGGTAATCAAAATAATTTTGGATTGAATAACTAACCCAGCGAAAAACATTAAAAGAAACCAAGATCCTGGTACAGCAAAGACAAGGATAGCTTCTTCTGAACTTCGATCCCCTAATAATCTACACGGAATGCACGCAAGAATCAACAAATTCGATACAAGAAAAATTGCTTTGGCCGGAGCATTACCCTGAAAATATACCGAAAAGCTTCATAAAGTATTCATTTTTATTTAAAATAAAGTCAAAAATACAATCAGCATACTAATTGTTTGAGAAATGCGACCAATCCTTGATTTTTTATTTCATCCCCTTGTTGTAAAAGGACGTAACTAAGAACTCCGGCCAATGTACCTAGTTCACAAACATATCGAGCTGCAGATCTTACATCATCTGGTATACCTAAAAGTGGTGTATTACTATCCAATGGACGAAGATAAACAGCCAATGATAAAAATACCAAGTGAATAAAAAGAATTAAGAGTCGTTTTAAAAATTGATTCTGAAAATAGTAAAGAATTTGGTATATTTGGATAATCACTGATCAAATAATATTATTTATTTTCATACTCTTGCATAAGTTTTCCATTTTTCTTCCAGAAGTTTTTGAATTATTCCACCATCGAGCATATCTAAATGCTCTTCTTTTGTACCATTAAGAATAATGAACAAAGCTGAATTCCAATCTAAAAAGATTTATACCACAATTATAAACAGTATTATAAAAAACATTATGTTTATTTCGATACGCACTTGTTCTACCATCAGGCAATAGAGTATCTAAAGCATTAAGTGGGTATGCCGAGCAAGTAATATTTGAGTAACGCCAGAACTCCCTAGCAGATAATTCCAACATTTCTTTGAAAACTTCCGCTCTACCTAATTTGCATGCTAAAGTCAAAGGTGTCAAACCTTCGTTGTTTAATTTTCCGTTACTTGCTGGTAATTTTGGATGTCTCAAGGCATATCCGAACATATCCTTAAAAAATAAATTTATGATTGCAAAGAATTTCAAATTATTTTATAAATATTAACCATGACTTATAATACCAGTTTATCACAAACGACGACCATATGCAATATCATATTTCCGAAAGAATCTTGTAGATCTGGATCTGCTCCGGAATCTAATAATAAATTATATACAGATTCATTAGCGCAACAAGCTGCCCATGCTAATGGGTACTCTCCTAGATAAGCAAGACCTTCATAATCTGTATGTCGGGCTGGGTTCATTCTTTGTTGGTCCCTCGGTAGAAAGAAGCTACCTGGTAATTTTAAGAAGTAAAATTATCATATTGTTATTACATCGGGTAATAAATATAATTCAAAATTTTACCAATAGCTCGCTGACTAACATCAGCACCAGCTTCAATTAAATCTTGCACTAATTCATTATTACTATACGCAATTGCCAAATGTAAAGCACTAGCACCTAGAATTAATACACATCAATATCAGATATTCTTTGAATGCACACAATTCATTTTATATACCTAAATATTCTTCCCCTTCAACAACATCTAATGCGAGTCTCGGGAAACATTTAAGAAGAGTCCGTGCCAATCTTGTATGGAGACGTGTATCACAGATGATTAGTACATGGAGCAACGACTCACCGAGTGCACCACGATGCCTCATTTGCCAACATGCTGGATGATCGTTCCATTTTGTCAGAGGGTCATGTCTTGAAAGTGAGGCTTCAATCGGCAATACGACCTAGACAATACATAAATTTAATTAAGAGTTCTTATTAATTTCTAATTATATTCATCATACCTGTTTTTGATCTCTGAACTTCCATCGTAGATACTCGGCACGGTTAATTATTTGTCCCTTACCTTCGGCATACATAAGTACACCGAATTGTTCTTTTATGAGTTTTTCCACTTCTGCTTGACCACCTATGTTGTATGCCTCTATCAGCTCTCCACCTTTAAAAAGTGTAATATACATGTATAAAATTGAAATATTGTGCGAATGTATAATGAAACTAGGTCACCTTTTTTGTAATTTGCTAATTTGTATAGAAGACATTGGTCTTCGTTGGATGCTTGACTGATAACCCTGTCAAGCACAGACCCTTCAGCTGGTGCCTCTCCTGCACTCCGACAGAATTTACATCCCATCTCACTGAACTACATCTTGAAAGATTGCCGACATGATTGTTTTCACCAAATAAGTAGCGACATGACAATCATGAATTTGAAGTATTAGTTCGATTTCGACATTTCAATGCTGGATACCATTTCTTTGTTATTCTTCTGCCATTTTATTGACATAATTGTATTCTTATCAAAGGTTTATGAATGAACAATGAAAATTTCACTAGAAAACCTATGTATGTAGTTCCTTATACTGACTTGTTAACGGATATCAATGATTTTTTAACTACGTTCACAGCCGATTGCAAATTTCGGTTATCAAGGTGATTAATTACAAATTAATGTATGCTGCATTGGCGTAACATGCACTATGACTAGTTTACACTGTGTTTAGTATCCATAGCTACCATACTTTTGTTTGATCATGTCACCTTATAATAGACATGTTTTAGCATCAATAACACCTCGGAGGCCTAATGACTAGAGCATTTGGAGCTGTTATACGCTTTTACGTAATGAAAAATGTATAATTTAATGGATTTATTGAATATATGCCAAAAATACTGGTGATCTTATGAAAACATGACGGTTTTTTGTATACTTAATTTGTTCAAGTGTTCGTGTCTATCAAGACTTCCATTTAGTGCTAGAATTAATTGATATGGTTATTAAAATGTTTGTATGAAATAAAAATTGACTTAATATCAAAATTCATTAGTTTTCAGAGTAATATGTTTTACAATTAGATGCAATTCTGTTTATATATTTTAATAAGAAAAATATGTTTTGTTTATATGGAAATAAATATTTTTTTGTAAAACTTTAATTTTTTTTATATTTTTCATTCAAAATAGAGAAAATGAAGTCGAAAACATTTTGGACAAAGTTCTAGATTTTCTAAAAAAAATTCAATTCAATACAAAAAGTCAAACATACAATACGTCATTTGATATTCGACAATATATCATTTTATACGAATGTACATTATAAATCGGAAAAATATTAATTCACAATTCAATAGAACTTACATACAAATTTACGATAATCTGACATCGCCCTTCATCCCAAAATATTTACAAGTCGGTTTAATTCATTATTGCATAGTGATTCATTGCGTAAGTTTTTCAAAACCCAATTCACTTACACACATTTTCATTTTATTAATAATCCAAACTCCAATTTGATTTAAACATATTATATTATTATTCAAATCGTAATTCAAACGACAATACTAAATTACAAAGTTTTACCAACATATTTTCCGTTATTTCTGAGCACAATCCTTTTTATTCGAATCGTTATTTTACCTGATAATACCAGTTTCTTATCCACAAAGTCCCTCTGAAATTCTAGTTATAAATCAAGAAAGATTAAAATTTGCAAACGGACAGGCAGACATGGATTTTCACCTACATTACTGAAAACTAATCTTCTCGTCCGACGCGGATTAGAGTTTTTATAAGTCGATATTCAATAGATTTTTGTTTTGATTTGTCTATAAGATGGTAAAAAGGTCCACAAAAGCACCGTTAGTTGTAATATAAAAGGATGCACAATTATGTACTTTAAAAGGGTTGTCATTTATACGAAGAGTCCGATTCGTTAAATGCATTTCGCGAAAATAGATAACTCACTTCCATAGAAATTCACTTATTTTTTTTGTAACTTCGATGCATCCGTTGCGATTCTCAAAACTTCGATATGTTGAATGGTTTCAAAATGATTCGTATTTAAAAATGTTTAATTTTAAGTTCATCGTTAATCGATTTCCGATTTTGACATATTTGCACAAAAGTTTCGAAACGATTCTTATTTAAAAAAAAGTTTACATTCATCGTCAAATATTATCAATTTTGAAACTAAACAATCCACCAATCTGCATAATATCGTCATATTCGTATATGTTTGACAATAAATTACTATTGTTTTGATGTTTAAATTTGAACAATACTAATTTTGAACAATTTCACAATAATTTTCGATCGACATTATAATTCGAGGGTAATTATAGGAATATACACCCAATCCTATTTTTACACGGTTTTTTTTAATACTATTTTGAAATAACACGGTTCAAGGAAGAAAAACCGATTATCTTTTATACGGTTCCTCAATTTTAACACGGTATGAAATTAAAAAAAAGTATTGTTTTGTCATAATGCTAAGATACGGTGCAGACCAGTAAACTATTACAATTATATTTATTAAATAAAAAATTTCGATGATTTTACATCGCGAATTTTTTCATTTTTTATAAAGTACATTTGGATGAACATTTTATGAAAATATACTGATGGAACCTATCTTCAATTTTTATATGGTCACCATACATTTTTTACACTCTAGAATGTATCCCCCGTGTAAAAAGAGGATTGGGTGTATATTTATATTTTTTTTATATTAAACAAGATCAATATTTATCATATTAATTTTCAGGCGATCTTTATCCATCACATTTATATATTTTTAATATCAAATGCGACATCGAATATGCAAAACGAAAAAGAATCACAAGAAGACAAATCAAAATTGATTTTGAGTTCTTCTGATGGCTTCAAATCAACACCAGGCTTAAACAGCACATGGAAACCGGCATGGTTAGAAGATTTCGAACCAAATAAAAACAATAACAAAACTGAAAACAATAAACCCATCAAAAACAGAAGGGTCAAGCAAGCCCCCAAAAAAGTGATCGTCGCACCTCCGCAATTGGTGGACAAACAAAATGACCCGAACCAAAATTCATCATCATCAACATCATCGAATTACGTCATCAATCGGGGCGATCTGATCCACAAAAAGAATTTGAACTATTTGAATAGGTCGATGCATGCGAAAAAATCGTCGAAATCGAAATGCAAAAAGGGCCGGTCTCATAAAAAGAAGAAGAAGAAGAAAAATTATTATTGATCGGTGACAGTTTGACTTTTGAAAAAAATTATTTGACGATAAAGACTCATAAATCGGAAATGTATCAAATTTAAAATTTGACTGATATGCGTAGTTGTTATTTTTAAATTTTAAATGATGATTGATTGTTGTAATCGTTGTTTCAATGTTTGTGAATAATTTTGTCGAATAAAAAAAATGTTATTATATTGTCTAATGAATAATCATCTTAATAATATGCATGAGATCTTAAAATATATTTTTATACTAAAATAAATGTTAATTTTAATAAATTTTGTACTGTTTGTATTATTTATTGAAAACTTGAGTTATTCAGAACAAAACGTAATCAATATTTTATTATTGATACTTTAAAATTGAAGTATTTCCAAAACAAAAATCATACACATACATACATACATACATACATTTTAACGTTATAGTCACAAATGACAAAATCAGTTTGTTATTCAGTTTTAGCTATCACATTCTCATTATTAGAATTCACAATTCAAATTATAATAAAAATATATATTTTACTTTATTTCTCAACACATTTCATATTATATTTTTCGAATCGTATGCAAAATCGTTATTTTACCTGATGATTCCATTTTTTAACCGTCCTTCGGAAATTCCAGTTCTAGAAACCAATAAATCAACAAAGATTTACACACAGACGAGCAGACATGGATTTTCGCTTATAATTTTGAAAAAAAAAATTCCCGTATTACTTAAAACTAATCCTTCCGTCCGACGCGGATTAAGAGCTTTTAAAAGTCAATATTCAATGGACTTCTATTTCGATCTGCCTATAAAGTAGGTAAAAAGGTCATAAAAGCACAGTTAGTTATATAAAAAAAAGTACAATCATGTACTTAAAAAGGGTTCGATTCGTTAAATGCATTTTGCAAAAATAGACAATGCACTTTCGTAGAAAGTCACTTAATTGTTTTTTGTTTATGTACCCATTTTAATTTTGGAAAATTTCAACACGCAGTAGAGTTTCGAATTGATTTGTATTTAAAAATGTTATTTCATCAATTTTTATCATTTCGATATTCGATTCTATGCTTACTTAACAATTC
Organism: Hydropsyche betteni; assembly: GCA_028571205.2. Classification (NCBI taxonomy): domain Eukaryota; kingdom Metazoa; phylum Arthropoda; class Insecta; order Trichoptera; family Hydropsychidae; genus Hydropsyche; species Hydropsyche betteni. The sequence continues at coordinate 58,805 of JAOXNN020000029.1, read as the reverse complement.
GATGAACAATTTCACAATAATTTTCGATCGGCATTATATTATAATATGAGGGTAGTTAAAGGAATACATGTTTATACTATTTTTTTATATTAAAAAAAATCAATCTTTATTAAGTTCATTTTCAAGTGATCTTTAATTATCACATCTATATATTTTCAGTATCAAATATGCAAATCGAAAAAAAATCATCAGAAAAAAAATCAAAATTTATTTTGAGCTCTTGTGATGGTTTATTAGTAGATTTCGAACAAAACAGAACCGTTTCCAAAACTAAAAACAATAAACTCAATAAGAAATAATCATCGTATCATTTGGTAAACAAATAAAATGACTCGAATCAAAATCTATACAAATAATTTGGAACTTTTGAATAGATAATTACAACCAATTATTATTGAGGGCAAAATCGCGTATTTTATTTGAATTTTTTTAAATAATTCTGTTTTAGCGGTCACATTTTTATTATTAGAGTTCATAATTTACAATAATAATATATTGTTGCAATTTCATCATCGAAATGTATTGAAAATGATACATATATAAATTGGCGAATATGTTTGGAGGAATTAAATTCGAACTTCTGACTTCATTCCTCAAAGGTGAGTTGACTTTATTATTTTCGATATTTTAATTTCCATTTATTTCTTCATTACTCAATCAGTTAATGATTTTCGGAATATTAAAAAAAACTGAATAATAATTATCAAAATATTATTTCGATATTTCACACAACTAGGCGTACAAAATAATAGCAAACCAATTGAATTGTTCAAAATTAATTTTCAGTGAATTAATTATTAAGTATCGAAAATTTTATTTGAAAAAAAATTGTTTCGTTTTTTTATTATCTTCAGTTTTAAAAGTGAAAATATTATATGAATGATGTAATATGTAATGTATTATATGAGTAATGTAATGTGTTTTTCATAAGTGATTTGTTCAAATGTAAGAAAAATACCACAAATTAATTCGAAATTTTTTTCTTTCAGAAAATATATTTTTAAACTCAAAGTTCCAAATGATGAGTTCCTAATATTATATTTCGACTAATGGATTCGTGGTTATAATTACCAAAATTCAAAACATCAGAAAACGTTTGCAGCAAGGAATAAATAACCTCCGTCCACATGTAAAATTTCGCATTATCTAAAATAAAAATCCTCTAAAACTACAGCCATTATAAAAATTTAAATTTGCAGGCTATGATTTAAGTTTAATCCTTAAATAAAGATTGAGAAAAATATCATTTATGTGGAAACCGATGGGAATAAGCTTTGTTGGAAGATTTGTGAAAAAATTTCAAAAAAGCGAAAAGGCTTTTTGATCGAATGAACACAAAAATATTCGAACATGAGCAAGTCAATGAATTCTCAAGTATGAATTTTATAATTAAAGTATTGAAAAATTAATAGAATTAGTGCATTTTATGATTTTTCGTGTGCCTTATTTATTAATTAATTACTTTATTGAGTGATTACATTTATCAAAGTCGAGTGCTTGCCCAATCGAGAATGATGATTGAAAAATGATTTTCTTTAATCTAAACCTTAATGGGTTTGAAGGAATACAAAGAAGAAAAAATCAAAATTATGATGAATGAGGAAAGAAAGTGATTTCGACGAGGATACAACCTAAAACAAATATTACGAATTTTAATGCATCTTTCTTCGTATGTATAATAACTGAACATCATATTTTGCTCAATTAACTTG
>JAOXNN020000029.1:3977-49304 GCA_028571205.2 Hydropsyche betteni | reverse complement strand
AAACTTGCGTATCGTTGGTCTGAGAGCCTCCTCCGTTGGCATGGGCGGACTGGCTCTTATGGTACATGCTCCTTATCGATACGAGGTTGGCTCTCGGATAAGGTATATAACCTAGACCCCCAATATTCAATAGGGAGACCTTGTCCTGCAGTGGACACAAAACAGGTCGACGACGATGATGATGATGATAATGAAATAAAATAAAGCATTTTATAAAGAGAATATAATGTATGTATACACGTAAAGAGGGGCGAGGGAGACGCGGGCGGAGGGTGCCGGATTATTGGAGTTATCGGTCTATTGAAGTGCCGGATTAGTGGGATTCTACTGTAATTTGTATATTAATAATACTTTTTGGATATTGGGATTTTTAAGAATATTATACACTTATTAATTTTTGGTTGTATTATTTATTTTACTTTTCCCAAATCCATTTTATTAAATCAAATCTATTTAATCATTTATATTTAATGTTTACTTTTAATTTGCAATAAATTATAATTTTTGTAAAAATATGAAGAAAAACCTATATAATTTTTGATGACCAGAAGTTTGCTCAAATCACACCGGTAAACACGACACTGGCGCATACCAACAGTAGCGCACGTCGACATAAGCGCACACTGACTTTAGTGCATATTGACGTTAGCGCAAAATTTTTAAAAATTTAATCATTTTGATTAAATTATTTATGTATACGCCAGTGGCAGTTCGTTCTAAAGGGTTTTGGAGCTGCAGCCCTCCTTTTGTTATATAAAGTAAATTAATCTACCAGAGCGAGGAACACTTAAATCTATTTTTTGTTATAGAACTAAATATTTAAATAATTTATTGATTAAATTGTATTTTTTTCTATTTACTTTGAATTTTTACCACATATTTTGTATTATACATTTTATATGTTCTACTTGAATGTATCAAATAAAAAAATATTTAACAACATCAATCGTCTTTGTTATTTTTGATTTTATTATTTTTTACTTTTAATTTCGTACTTTTATCATGTATTTCATATTTTTTACTTACATTTATCAAATAAGCAATATTTAAACAGCCATCTTTGGTATTTTTGATTTTATTGAACGAATATCACTAATTTCACAATTTTCGAAAATAGTCGATTAGTAGCACAAATACGATTTTTTTTTTTAAATGTTTACAAATTCTTGTAAATTCAAATATTTTAAAAAGTAAGCTTCACAACATAATTCAAAAAGTTCAACAAACACGTTAACGTATGAAGTCTTAATATTTAATAAAAGATCGATTTATATCGACATTTTTGCAAAAAACAAACAAAAACGGTCTACTACTGATTTCGTTACCTATATTACTTTTGTTTATTTCATAATAAGATTTTAATTGCAGATGATCAGTGGTGTAGTGGGACAGAAGTGCACTGGGGCACTGCGGAGCGGCGCTCCAGTGTAAAAATTTCACATTCCAAAAAACTGTTCGGAATTTAGCGTTACACTGCAAAGCTTCAAAATCGAGTATTTCAAGACAAAAAAAAAAAAAACAAAACAAAAACAAAAACATCGTGTATTTAGGAACGATAGCCGAAATTTCGAACTTAAAAATTGTCAACTCTCGTCAGTTTTATTAGTTTTTTTATTGCAGTTTAGTAGAACATATTCTGATTTTTTGCATAATTTTTTCTATTATCTTAGATATATAGCGTTCCACGACTTTTTTAGCGCTCCACCACTTTTTTTTAGCACTACACCACTGCGGATGATCAATTTTATCAAATGACCTCTTTATGCAATTAATTAAGATTTCATTTCATTGATTTAAGTATTTTTTTATTTTATTATTATTGACATTTTCTGATAAATATCTTGATCACACATGACATGACTAAAAAATACAAATAGAGTTATGAGTCAGTATTTTGCAGTGCGTCAGGTCGCTTTGACGGTTCGTGTCTTTGAATAAAAATCTAATTGTGAAATAAATATATTCATATCAAATCTATGCAATTATTTGTTTCTAAACTATTGCTTTAATCATATCTTAATAATCAATTTATTAGATTTTTTTGTTAATCAAATTACTATTGACAGATAACTCTTCATACAAGTTTCGCATACATTTTGTGAAATTTATTTACAAAGATAAAAGGAATTTTAATTAGAATCATAACATGGAGGAAGATTACGAGATGATGTTGACTGATGCTGTCAATAAGTTTACAATCAAGTTTTACAAAGTATTAAAATTTTAATATTTTCATATATTATGTATCAATTTTGTTTGTATATTTGTATATTCTTTTCAGGAAGCTGCAAAATCGATTGAAAGTGAAAATTTAATCATGTCACCCATATCAGCTCAAATTGTTTTGGCTTTGTTATCGTTGGGAGCTCGGGAAAAAACTCTAGATCAGTTGAATGCTTCTTTGCACTTTCCAAACTCAGATTTTGTATGAAACTTGTTATTAACATTTTTTATATAATTTATTCGTATTTATAACTTCAGATTATGTTTTAGACTAAATCTGCTTTTAAAACGACAATCGCTCAACTTAACGATTTAAAAGGCGTCACACTAAATATTGCAAATAGCATTTTTATCAAAGACGAAGAGATTTATACTCTTGCAGCAGAGTTCAAAGGTTTCGCTGAAGATATTTTTACTGCAGAGGCACAAAATGTTGATTTCTCAAATACAAATCTAGCCGCGTCCACAATCAATCAATGGGTGCTTAATAATTAAATGTATTAACAAAAATATTTTAATATTTCAATGAAAATTGTCTTTTAATAGAATGAAATATTTATTACTGTTAGGTTGAAGGAAAGACCAATAAGAAAATAAAAGATCTTATAACTGAAGACTTATTGGGTAACGATACCACAATGATTCTAGTAAATGCGGTGTATTTTAAAGTTAGTATTTATCCATTTATGTATCAATTATACTGTATATAACATTTGTGTAACAAATCTTTTTTTCTATCATTTAGGGTAATTGGAAAAAGCAGTTCAAAAAAGAACTTACATCTAAAAAGCCATTTCATCTTAATTCGAATGAAGAAATTGAAATCGACATGATGTATCAGTCGAATAAATTTTCTTGTGCTATTCTAGAAGAATGGGATGCTCAAGTGTGTTATTATAATATGATTTCTGATTTAAATAATTATTTTAAACTTCTATGTTTTATTGTATTAACGAATGATGAATCTCAGACATGTACCAATTTAATGTGTTTTGATGTTTCTTATATTGTTTTTATGCTTTGTAGGCTTTGGAATTGCCTTATGGTAGCAGTAATGTGTCTATGGTAATAATTTTACCGAATCAAATTGAAGGACTAAAACAACTTGAAGAAAAAATTGCTAATGCTGATTTTCGACAAGATGTATTTTTCAAAATGCTTTCTTGTGATGTTGATGTCACTTTGCCAAAATTCAAAATTGAAACTAAAATTGATTTGAAGGACATTTTAATCAAAGTGGGTGTATTGAATTTCAATATTCTTTTGGAAATTTTACGTCATTGATTATTTTTTTATTTTTTTGCAGCTAGGAATGAGTTTGATATTTGATGGAACAAATGGTAACTTATCTGGACTTTTAAAAAACAATGGACGTTTGTGCGTATCAAAAGTCATTCAGAAAGCTTTTCTCGAAGTCAACGAAGAAGGTGCTGAAGCTGCTGCTGCAACTGGTTTGTTTTACTTTATTTATTTTCTGATTTTATATTAACTTATAATTGTATATTACCCAGTATGTTTTTTTTGTGATCAAAATAATTATATCTTCAAATTTTGCATATTTTTCAAATTTTTTATTTCAATTTACTATTTTTAGCGGTGAAAATGGTACGATATTCGTGTTGGTCGCCAAAACAAAAAATGATATTCTGTGCTGATCATCCATTCTACTATGCTATTGTTGCTGATTATAAACCATTATTTGTTGGAAAATTCGTCAAACCTTCAACATAGAAGTGATAAGCCTATGACTAATGTACGATTATTTAAAATGCATTTTACATAAATTTAAATAATGTGATGGTAATAATATTTTTTGCATATTGGAATTTTTAATAAATACACTTAATAATTATTAATATTATAAACTTTTAAATATTTAGTTGTATTATTTATTTTACTTTTCCCAAATCCATTTTATTTAAATTAAATCAAATCGATTTAATCATTTATATTTAATTTGTACTTTTAATTTTCAATACATAATAATTTGTATAAAAATATCAAGAAAATTCTATACTTACAATTTTTATCGATTCATTAATTCATCATCATTATTACAAGCGGTCTGCACATGCCTACTACAGGACAAAGGGCTTCCTGATAATTTTGCATTCGCTTCTCTCCTAAGCCGCTCTTAACTATGCTACACTACACAAATTAAGGATTTCATCCATCCATCTACTATGCCTTTCAGATACCAGATTTCAGGATTTACCTTGTACAGCAACCGTCTTACCTTCGTGTAATATGACCTGCCCACTGCCATTTTTATTTTTTGAAGCGCTCTATCACATCTGTGACTTATTTTACTCACTTGTTCGTTCCTTTTATGATCTTTCCTTGAGATACCTATAATACATCTTTCCATTGCTCTCTTAACTCTCTGCGTACACCGCAACCTATTTGTTTTCCTAGCATTCATTGCCATAAATTAGAACCGGAAAGACTCACTTGTTGAAGATTTTGGAGTTTAGGCATATGGGCACACTGCTTTTTACTACTGCGTGAGACTACTGAAAGCGTATCACGCCGACTTTATTCTACAGGACATTTCCACGTCTCTCTCCCATTCATACTGATAATTTGTCCTAAATAAGTAAAGCTATCTACAATATCTAATTCTATGTTCCTTACAACTACTTTACTAGGGACAAAAAATGCGTTGGACATAATTTTAGTTTTCGCTACATATATTGATCTTTAGTCTAAGTTTCCTGTTGGCGACATTCGATCAATTTATGATTTCTATCAACTCCTCACACGAAGCACCCATCATAACTATATCATCTGCAAAACTTAAATGGCTCAACCATTTCCCGTTGATATTTATATCCGAATTGACATAAATTTCACGGAAAATCTCTTATAATGAGGCATTGAAGCGCTTAGGAGATATAGTATCACCTTTTCTACTTTGAAGATCGCTGTTTTTGAAAATAAATCAATAGACGCGGTCGAGTTGAAAAAGTCATTTTCGATGATTTTACGTACGTTTAATCGATTCTCCGATTACGAAGAACATTTGTTACCACAGATTTACATAACGAATCGAAGGCTTTTTCGTAATTTGCGCGATTGATCAATTCGTTGACCCTTTGGAGATGATCCATTGGGCTGAAATCCACTCTAAAACCCGCTTGTTTAATGAGCTGATGAGCTGATTCCCATCTAGATTTTTTTCGACACATCGCATTATCATTTTCGTAAACAATTTATAAGCAACCGATACTAATGTTCTTTTTCTTATATTGTTTTTCATCACACAGATTCATAAGAAAGAATCAATAGTTATATTAGTACGTATGTTTATTTCTTAATATGATTTTAATTGCAGATAATCTAAAATATTATCCCATGACCTAGTTCTACAAATAAAGAAGATATCATTTGATCAATAATATTTATATTATTATTGACATTTTCTGATAAATATCTTGAAAACACATGAAAAGGACTAAAATAAAAAACAAATAGAGTTATGAGTCAGTATATGGTGGTGCGTCAGGTTGGTTTGACGGTTCATGGCCTTGAATTCTTGAATGAAAATCTAAAATTAATGTTTTGATATCAAATCTATGCAAATGTCTGTTTCTAAACTTTTTGTTGTTTTAAGCAAATCTAAATAACCAATTTAAGTATACAATATTTTTTGATAATCAAATTACTATTGACAGTTAACTCTTCATACAAGTTTCGCATATATTTTGTGAAATTTATTTACAAAGATAAAAGGAATTTTAATTAGAATCATAACATGGAGGAAGATTACGAGATGATGTTGACTGATGCTGTCAATAAGTTTACAATCAAGTTTTACAAAGTATTAAAATTTTAATATTTTCATATATTATGTATCAATTTTGTTTGTATATTTGTATATTCTTTTCAGGAAGCTGCAAAATCGATTGAAAGTGAAAATTTAATCATGTCACCCATATCAGCTCAAATTGTTTTGGCTTTGTTATCGTTGGGAGCTCGGGAAAAAACTCTAGATCAGTTGAATGCTTCTTTGCACTTTCCAAACTCAGATTTTGTATGAAACTTGTTATTAACATTTTTTATATAATTTATTCGTATTTATAACTTCAGATTATGTTTTAGACTAAATCTGCTTTTAAAACGACAATCGCTCAACTTAACGATTTAAAAGGCGTCACACTAAATATTGCAAATAGCATTTTTATCAAAGACGAAGAGATTTATACTCTTGCAGCAGAGTTCAAAGGTTTCGCTGAAGATATTTTTACTGCAGAGGCACAAAATGTTGATTTCTCAAATACAAATCTAGCCGCGTCCACAATCAATCAATGGGTGCTTAATAATTAAATGTATTAACAAAAATATTTTAATATTTCAATGAAAATTGTCTTTTAATAGAATGAAATATTTATTACTGTTAGGTTGAAGGAAAGACCAATAAGAAAATAAAAGATCTTATAACTGAAGACTTATTGGGTAACGATACCACAATGATTCTAGTAAATGCGGTGTATTTTAAAGTTAGTATTTATCCATTTATGTATCAATTATACTGTATATAACATTTGTGTAACAAATCTTTTTTTCTATCATTTAGGGTAATTGGAAAAAGCAGTTCAAAAAAGAACTTACATCTAAAAAGCCATTTCATCTTAATTCGAATGAAGAAATTGAAATCGACATGATGTATCAGTCGAATAAATTTTCTTGTGGTATCTTAGAAGGATGGGATGCTCAAGTGTGTTATAATATAATTTCGGATTGAAATTATAATTTTACATTTCTATGATATAAAAATATTTTATTGTATTACCTAATTTCGGACACATACCCATTTAATATGTATTTTGATGTTTCTTATATTTTTTTTATACTTTGCAGGCTTTGAAATTGCCTTACATTAATAGCAATATGTCTATGCTTATTATTTTACCGAATCAAATTGAAGGACTGAAAGAACTTGAAGAAAAAATTGCTAAAGCTGATTTGCGAGAAGATATATTTTTCAAAATGCGTACTTTTGATGCTGATGTCACTTTACCAAAGTTCAAAATTGAAACTAAAATTGATTTGAAGGGCATTTTAATCAAAGTAGATATATTGAATTTTAATATTTATTAATATTCTTTTAGAAATTTAGCATCAATAATTATTCTTTTTTTTTACAGTTAGGAATGAGCTTGATATTTGATGGAACAAACGGTAACTTATCTGGACTTTTAGAAAGCAATGAACGTTTGTGTGTATCAAAAGTCATTCAGAAGGCTTTTCTCGAAGTCAACGAAGAAGGTGCTGAAGCTGCTGCTGCATCTTGTTAGTTTTATTTTGTTTATTTACCAATTTAATATTTAATTATAATTATATATCACCCAGTAAGCCTTCCTGTAATTATTAAGATTATATCTTCAACCGTAACATATTTTACAAATTATTAATTTCAATTTATTATTTTTTAGTAACGAGTATGCTACAAAGTGCATGTTTGTCACCGATACCGAAAATGATATTCTGTGCTGATCATCCATTTTACTATGCTATTGTTGCTGATTACAAACCATTATTTGTTGGTAAATTCATCAAACCTTCAACATAGTATTGATAAGCCTACGACTAATGTATTATAAGGTTATTTAAAATGCATTTTACATAAATTTAAATAATTTGTGTGTTAATAATAATTTTGGTGTATTGGGACATTTATAAATATTATATAATTATCAATTTCCGGCTATATTATTTATTTCTCTTTTTTCAAATCCGTTTTATTTGATCTAATCAATTTGATTATTAATATTTAATGTATACTTTCAATTACTGCAACAGCCAAACGATGCAAGAATACACTCATTTTTGCTTTGCACTCTTCAAAGCAATGCGATATTATAAATTTAACTAAACCAAAAAATTTTCTTATGAAATGCGTACACTAAGCAATTACTTAAATGCATTTTTTCAACAGACATTACGAAAGTTTCTAAGAACTATTTGTAAAATTGAACAGTATATTTTGAATAACCTTTAAAATATTATAGAATAGTTGACATCTGTCATTTACTTTTTCAGAGAAAAGAGCAAAATATTTGACCATTATATACGTGCAAACGAATTTCATATATTAATCCAATTTTGATAAATTCAATATTTTGAACAGACTTTCTACTACCTAAATAAAGTTATGTTTACAAATTATCACAATATACATACATTTGAAAAAATATTAATTTATTTTTTGACAAATTGGGGGAAACTTGGATAGTTTTGTAATATAATATTACGCACTCATTGTCATTATTTTGTAATTATTTTAGAAAACGATTTTGTAAAACATATAAGCTCGCATCTTGAAGATAAAATGATTTGATTTTTTTCCACTTATATAATTTTCATGAAAATATAAAGAAATTAAAAAAATAATTTACAATATTGAATTTAAATTTGAATTTGAAATTTAAAATCTGTAATAAGTATAGTCCTCGAAAATATTTTGATATTTTTGAAAAAAAAAAAAATTTAATTGCAAAAAATTAAATGGTCAGAATCTTAATCATGTTTTAGTCAGAGTATTTTGGTCAGAATTTTAATCAAAAACGGTCAGAATAGGTGAGATTAGGTTAGGGTTCTTAATATTATTCTGATCATTTAATATAAATTCTGACAAACCCAGTTAAAATTCTGACCATTCAATATTTATTCTGACCTTTTTGATTAAAATTTTGACCAATCCCCTATATCATCATTATTGTCGACCCTTTTTTGTGCCCACTGCAGGACAAGGTCTCCCTATCAAATATTAGGGATCTAGGCTATATACCTTATCACTCCCTATCACTATATATAATAGCGGATTTTTGTGTTCGTACGTTCGTCTGTGTGTCTGTTCGATGACGCTCGCAACTTTTTCGCGAATATGGTCTTTATATGCGTATACAGTTAACGTCTATAATATTATGCTTATTACTTACGGCCTCTGGCTTTGCCAATATGTCACAAACAAATAACAAATGAACTATTTTGATTTTATTAATTAAATATTGAATATTCAAATCGGGTACACATTTTGGATTCACACAATCGGGTTTCGACATTTTATCGTTTTCCGTTTCTTAACAAATCCACAGCCGATGTTATCAACGTCGGGCCTATTTAATATAAATTCTGACAAACCCAGTTAAAATTCTGACCATTCAATATTTATTCTGACCTTTTCGATTAAAATACTGACCAATTTCAAATAAATTCTGATAAATGGGATAAAAATTCCGACCGTTCAAATAGTAGCCTTTGTATATTTTATATTAAAATTTTTAAAAATTAATTAAATTTAATCAGAGCATGAACCCGGAGCAACTGAAAAAAGTGGTCGCTCCGAAGCGCCGACTGCAAATCATCGCCCAAAACATCAATTACCAATAAAGGGATCGGATTTTGGCTGCGTCCTTCCAAGTCTCCGGCCAAGTCGTTGAGCGGCTGCAACGGCAACGGTCTTCCGGCCGGCGAATCCTTCAACCTGGCTTCGAGCATGGCCTCGGGATGCGACGCCGCATCCTGACGAAGCACCGGCCAATGTCCGGCCAGCTGATACGAAGTGCATATCCCGCTGGGGCCGTTACCTGACGATTTCAACAACGCATGAACGGAATGTCGTAACGTAAACCATGAATGAACGGGTGATTGGTTTACCTATTACGACGACTTCTTTGTAGACGACGTCATCGGGCAGGCCGTAGATTGCGTTGAGCTCCCTCATTGTAGACAGATATCCGGCTCGCTCGGGAAGAATCCACTTTTGATTCGTTTACAGAAGTCTGTCGCTGTCTGTTACTAGATCTGAAATGAAATGTTTCTCGTATGAACGTTTGCTTTTGTGACTAATGCGATAGTTTATCTTTAAGTTGCATCATTTAATTGTATGTGTTAATCGTAATTGATCTAGAAAAATCTTAGCATTCGAGATTACGTCAAATTTTTTTTATATATTATGTAATGACAGGAATTATTTTTTTATGATTTCTACAATGTCTCTACACGTGTTTTTATGACCCTCAACAAAATATCTGATTGTAGCGAATATTAATTTGTTGTATTTTGTATATTATTAATAGAAATAATAGCATAATATATAAAATGTTGTCATTGTCGTCATCATATAAAATGTAACATTTTCTAGAAGAAAAAGTGTTATCTTAAGTTCAAATGGTTTTCATTATCATATTTACTGATAAAGAAAGTTGATTTTGAGTTTATATACTAAAAACTGTCCCTTTTAAATAATCTTAAATCGATTATATGCAATATCATCCTTCTACTAACAAAATTACACATTTCTTAACTTCGAATAATAGAAATAAGTACTTTTGAATAGATTGAATCATTGATTAAAAAACTCTTTATTTATCATACAAATAACAGATTGGTATTATTAAATGTACCAATTCTTAACAACAAAGTACATAAATGAGATTAATATACGGAACAATTTACATAACCTTAACTCCCTGAATGTTTATTATAAGGAAAAATTAAAAAAACTTTAAAGGCCTTGTCCTGAAATGGGTATTTAAATATTTAGCATAAGACAGTAAAAACAAGTACGAACATGGCATAAGTAATTTTTAACAAAATCGAAATGAAAACAAATAAAATGTATAATCGATAATTTATAGATGCTTATTTGTTTTGAAATATCAAAATTAGTTCAAGATAAGACGCTATATTTTTGCTATCTGCGAAATTGGAGTCCAATCGATAAGCGGAAAATGAAAAACAAACTAATCTCGGTCGGATCAATCATCGGATTATTAAATCTGTTACGTGTGACGGAAACATCAATACTATTTAAGTTATATAAAAAAACAAGAAGATGCTATTTTATCTAAAGTACGAACTGCATTATAAGAGTTAATTATTATCTAATCAGATAAGAATGAATCATAGAAAGCATAGAAAATTTATCTCGATAATGTTGCAATAGACGAAAAATGAATGTTTTTTCATGTGACCCCTAAAATAAGCAATAATGGAATCTCGGTTAATTAATTTTTATCTTATCTCGGTAGGTTAAGATTACACAGCATTAAAAAAGATCTACGTTTTACACTAGAAAAGCAAATGCGTAGAAAACGTTACGATGCAATTTTTTATATTTTAAGCATCGGTGGAGGCTTTTGCTTAGGAGCTTTTAATCGGAAAGGACCCTTAGCATTTAAAATAAATAAATTTTTGATGAATTATTAAAGTTATTTTATACCCATCGAATAGATTTTGTGAATTTTGAATCACTTTCTGAAGAATAGAAACATTTGCTTGTATTTTATTTTCAACCATTTGTCCTTTATTTTATAAAATGGACCATTTTCATATCAATAATAGTAAATGATGCAATTTTGCTGCAGTATACTAATTTTTAAAAATTTGATAATTTACGTTTAACGTCGAGGGGGTTTAGATTTGGAAATGGATATTTTATATATTTGTATATGTGTAAGGACCTCTAAAATATATATTTTAGCATTCGGTCTCCTAATAAAATAAATCTATTGTTGACTCCAATCAAAGACTTCATAAAATATTAATTTTAATACAGAAAACATATAAAATATTGCAACGTTCAAAACTAATATACAAAAAGACTTATAAATAATTGACCAAAATGAAATTTCAGCTTTAAAAACTTACAGAATCCGCTCTGAGAGATGCGACAAGTCCAAAGCCGAGCCCGACACTGGCCGCAGCGTACAAACACCGAGCATATTTAAACGCGGACATAATCATCAGGTTTTTTCTACTTGGGCCGTTTTTATCGTCGGTATTATCAGACAGACATTAATGATTTAGCACCTATGTAAATAAAAAGTGATGCACGCGGTCATTATCAGCAGCTGTCAGTGAAAACCCTCAGATAACGTAATGCTCGAAGTTTCACAGCTAGTAGCAATTTTTTTTGCGAAAAGTGTATCGACGAGGTCAGCCGACGATAGCGAATATATTTTTTTCCCTACACGACAATTCGCACAATACATTTATAATTAACGGGTCGCGAGGGTTAACCGGAGTTAATTAAAATTGATCTGTGCGTTGCGAATGTTTAGTTTTAATTGAAAATGTAATATATGGTTTCGGCGTTGATTGTGCAAAAGTTGATTGGTATGTAATGTGTTTCTTTTCAATTGTGTAGGTTTTTTTTTAGAAAATTGCATGTAAATTGTCGGTTGTTTTATTGGACGTATCATTGTGATTGATTATTGAAGTTGAACGATAAGTTTTATGGTCTTTTTATATATAGTTTTTTTAAATGTTTCCATTCTTATTTATTTATAATGAGCGTATGCGATAAAGAAAATGTGTAATGATAGTATAAATGATATGTTTAATCATTATAGATTATTATAAATTTTCATAATTAGAGAAAATTGTATTCTAAAATAGACTTGATCTTAGACGTTGTTTTCTACAATTATAAAGTCGTGAAAGCTGATAATTTCATAAAATAGTAAAACTTTATAACTATAAAAAATCATTATTTTTTATATTGCTTTTTTTATGATAACCTTTCTGAAGTAAAATTACATTTTTAGATTGAATTCTATAAAAGAGCGTACCATGAACATTAAAACCGTAAAGAAAGAAGGTAATCAAGGACCGAACTTGAATAACGAGTTCCAAAAACATATTTAAAAGAGAAAACCACAACATAGATCAACCTTGATACTGTAAACGAGAGAAAGCCGACGATACTGCTGAAGTAAAAAAAAAACCCATAGTTCAAACCGATCGTCTATCAAAAGAGGAAACAAATAGGAAGTGTTGTGCAAACACAAGACCTTCGAGCCGAAGACCTTTAGCAACGGAAGAGCGTACAAAACAAATGTTGGGAAGCGACCGTCTCACGGTCATATCCTATGTCGGAAATCCACAGGCCGATGACATAACATGTGTTGCACAACCTCAACACTTTTAATTTCGCAGGAAATCATTTCAGACGGTGACGCACTACCATTTCTTTGAAAATTCTGTAAATAGACGGTGGCTGAAGTACAATTTTTCATTTCAGAACTGATGTAAAAGGTCCTCATTTTTTAATGTCGTCAATATTTAAACGTTAATACTGACCGTTTGTATTAAACAGTCCAGTCCATATTTAAAGTTCAGTTTTTGACAGCACCGAAATCGGTATAAATCGGTCGGTACATCGGTCAGTATTTAAAGTGGATGGTTAGTTTTATTATGGCGAATAGTCAGTATCAATATTTTTGGCAGTAAAGACGTCAGTATCTAAGTGATCAGTATTCAAAGTAAACAGTTAGTATTTATATAAAAAGTTTTATTTTGATGAATGGTCAGTATCAATATTTTTACAGCAAACAAGAAATCGTGTAGTTTATGAATGTTTTGTGAAGTACGCTTTATTGGGACTTAGCTAAAATCGATTTATATATTAACCAGTAAAATATTGGGATACTTACCAAATAATTTTTTCTTAATGTAAAAGGGGTTCATTTATGTATATTATTGCTATCAATTAACCTAAAATAACAATATTAGATTAGGTTATGATCGTTATTACTGTCGGGGTAATTGTATAATGATTTGAGTTGAACAAATTATTACATGTCGAATAATTAAAATTGAATGCAAATATAAATAATTATGCATTTCAAAACAACAATTATTACAGTGGCAAATGATTATTATTAAAAAAAAAAAACTGTAGATAAGGTTAAAACTAAACCTTAACTAAAATTTATTTTTGAACTTTGAAAATGCGTGAAATAGATTTTTCAGCATTTCAGATAACCGTGAAATAAAAAATAACACCGATTTCATCACATTCTTTAATAACATTTGAAAGACATTGACACAGTTGGCATTTTATATAATGCGTTATTCACGTGCGATTTCAAGAAGTAGAATGTAGGGCGCGGGAAAAAAAAACGAAAAAAGAAATCTGCAACGTCCGACAGATAAATTCTAAAATACACCGTGACTAATTACGAAATTGTCAACGTATTTGAAGTTCGCAGCTTAAGAATAGCAATATTAATAAATATTAAGCATAGATTTCGACTTTTGGCGCGGTTTCCGGTAATTCAAACCGGCGACATTGAAATTTGAATCCGCGGCGCCTAAATTTAAACGCCGTCACAGTCTGATCGCAAACAGTGGGCGAATCGACGCACGAGGCGCGCTTAGAATGTGAAATATCGAGAGTAATATTCTGATTGCTTTGCACATCCAGAATTATTCGAAACCGCAATCTGAATGTGACCTATACAGAAAGTTATGAATAAGTAAAATGATTCATATTCTAAATATTAAGAAGGGTGAAATTTTTATTGAAAAGCAATTAGAATGTGAATAATTTATGAACATTTTAAATCTGAAAAAAGTACAATCGTGCGATTAGAATGTGAATATATTTAGGAGCATTCTAAATCCGAAATAGGGTGCAATTTATACCGAAATGCAATTAGAATGTGAATGTGTTTATAAACATTCTAATCGCATTGCGTTCAAACAATCGTTTTGATTGACCGATACGATTATTCCTTGACAGATAAGTCTCGAAATCAATTAAAATGACCCATTAAGCGCGCCATTTTATTCATTGAAATATTCACAGCGCCGTTCGAGAGTCAAGTTCAATGTCGACTGATATTTGGTCGTTTCATAAGCGCTCGTAAAACGAAAATCCGACACATAACACACTATCGATTCTCAATCTGTAAAAACGTACACGCGATTAGAAAACGGATAAAAAAAAAATAACGCCGACAACATTTGATCGATCGATAATGTGCCACTTTTTTTCAATAGCGGAGGTCGGCCAAAGGTGCGAATAATTCCGCATCGAAAAAAAGGTATATTCAAACGATTTAGGTGTATGAATATATTTAGAAAGTCATTGTGAGCGTACCGGATAAAATAGAAGACTTAACGCGATGACTTTTATTGCGTCATCCACTGGATGGGCCGTCAAAAGTTTCAAAAAGCGATTCGAAAAGTCAAAGGACTGGTTCGAACGACCTCGCAAATGGCGCACACCAGTTAATCGGCCTTCGCCATTAAATATCGTTGAAAAAAAACGAATTCAAAATCTCAACAGTGACGAATGCAAGTTCCGAATCGAAAATCTGAAATTTCACGCGTGAAAATTCAAACAATTTGCCATTCAAATGGAGGAATTTGCATAAGACGCAAACGGCGTTGAAAAAGAGTCGACGAAAGAATGATACTTGGACTTGTTAAAAAAAAAAATGGATGTAGTACGTTTTACTTTTGCGCATCAAAAGTGAAACTTATCGATTTGGAAAGTTTGGTTTTTTTCTATAACGAATTATTTGGTAAATAATTATTAAGTGACTAGTTAAAATTTATAAATTTTAGTGTCTAATTGGTACCCAACTTGATCCAATCTTGATAGATTCAATAAACAATTAAAAAATAGACTCATGGTCACAAAAAAAAATTAGATCCATCATTTGATAATTTGTTGAATTCATTAACAAAAAAAATGAATGAACATTATATCACAGCCGTCAAAAAGATCGTCATCGTTTATAATTAAATATGTTTCAATCAAAAAAAAATCTAGAGGACTGTTCCAACGAGTGAATAATTTGATTTGAGTGTCGGGCAACACGCGGTTCTATTTATGACTACAGCTGAAAATAATCGATCTGATCTATATAAAAGGGGTGTTGCCGATCGGAAAATTTTGAAAATAGTGAAAATCGTGCGAAAAGTGAAGGGAGAGGTCAACAAACGCCATCACTGAGGCTAAAAGGTCGTCGGCACAAGTCCAATCCAAAATGGTGGACCAGTTTTCGGCGTTGTCGCGAAATTCGAGTTGATGGTAATTTTGGCAATATCCATATGCAAATGTATGGAAAAAAAAACCAGATGTCAATGAATTTGAACTATCGAAATAGAATATGGATGAAATTATGAAGGAGTGAATGTGGTTTTCAAAACTGATTTTGATCACTGGTCAAATATGGATGATGAACGATGACAAATAACGATTCAATAATTAGCATATTGAAAAAGATCATGAAACAGATATAAAGAAATGGATAAAAATTATTCTACCATTCTAAAATCGAATCGACTTTTTAATCCCATCAAGGACTTCGACAACATCAATCTACTTTCCGAAAAAGGTGATAAAACAAAGACTAATAAATATAAAGAGAACCGGATGAAAACCATGTATTCCTTCAATCCATAATCGAATTGGATTTCGATTCCAGTTCATCATAATCATCACTATTATCAATCTACATTTTGAAAAAGGTGATAAAACAAAGACTAATAAACATAGAGAGGACCGGATGAAAATTATTCCTCCGATTTATAATCGAATTGTCTTTCGACTGGAATTTATCATAATTATCACCATCAATCCGGTGAACCTTTGAAGTACATGGTGAGCCGGGTCGAGGCTGCAGATGAGGGTCAAGTTCAAGGGATGCTGGATGAGGCTGGAGTAGGGGACCAGATCGATATCGTCCGCCAGACGGTCGCCAAAACCAACTGGGAGTCTACAGCGAAGATTATACGAGGTAAATGTGGTGTTTAATATACCAAAAGTGGGCTATTTTTAGATTATATCTAAGACGGATATTGATTCGGGTCTATTAATAATGGATGAAAATCGATATGATTATAAAAACGCTGGTAAAGATGCATTATTTATTAATTGTACTAAAGATGGATATCGATTCTGGATTGTTAATAATGGATGAAAAACGATGTGATCGTAACAATGTTAGGAGAGGTGAGCTATTTTTGGGTCATGCTAAAGATGGATGACGATTTTGGATTGTTAAAAATGGTTGGAAATCGATGATAATGATGTATCATTTTTCGATCATATTATACTAAAGATGAATGATGATTTTGGATGGTAAATGGATGAAAATCGATGTGATGGTAAAGGTGTGCTATTTTTCAATCATATTAATGACGGATGATAATTTTAGATTGTGATTAATGGATGAAAAATCCATGGTGAAGATGTATCATTTTTCGTTTATACTATACAAAAGATGGATGATGATTTTGGATGGTAAATGGATGAAAATTGACATGATGGTAAAATTATCCATTTTGGATCACAGTAAAAAGATGGATAATGATTCTGGCATGTGAATAATGGATGAAGATCGATGTGATGGTAAAGGTGTACTATTTTTCAATCATATTAATTATAGATGATGATTCTTAATCCTGGATTGTAAAAAAATGGATGAAAGATGATTAGTGATCGTAAAAATTAGGCAACACTCAAGACTCGGTGAAAATTGAATTGAAAAATATCACAGTTATTAAATTCGAAATATTGTTTGTTTATTCAATTTCAAAACACAAAAAAATGAAGAATAATAATATTTGATTAGGTGTGAAGAAAGTAAAAAAAAATACAAATACACGCGCGAAGCAAAAAAATTGTATTTAAATTTCAACAAGTGCCAAAACTGTTTTGCAATTTTCGGTCGATCGGTATGAATAATTTTCGAAATTCTCACACTTTGGGAAGCTCTATTTGATATAATATATATAGATCGGGTCGATAGTCGTTTTGAATATTACATTGATGTGTCACATATGTTTTAATAATTAACCTTCCTATTGTATGTCCGTTTTTACCATTCCGATGACGAAACGTACTAATAATTCAAATCGAAACGAAATCGAAAGTAAAAAATGTATATTTCTGTTCAGATTACTTAAAAAAAGTATTTTTTTAGGTTATATTTTTTTGTAAGAAAATTAGTTAAAGATAAATTTGTGGTTGATTCATAATGATAAAAAAACGTGTATTATCTATACAAGTACAAAATATATGTAATTAGGTAAGTATAGTAAAATAAATATATATTTTGACGACGTTTCATTTTCATTATAAAAACGATTCGTGCAAAATTATATGTACATAAAAAATTAACATTAAAAAATCTATGAATCACGATTATTTCTAAAACCATACTCACGTCCAATTCGATCAATTTCGCCGAAAAACCCGCCAATTTTAACCATTCAAAAAGCGGATACGAACCCACGGAATACACACAGTTAAAAAAAAACCTTGCAGCATCGGGATAACGAGCGTGACGTCAAAAAACCGATAGTTCGTATCGAAAATCGATTTTGGGAAAATCAAAATTGCGCAATCGCCACATGGGAGCGCAACCTACCCCAAACGTCAAAACGGAGCGCAATTTTAGTCAAATTTCGGGAAACTTACGTCAAAGTGTCGGCGAATCTTCCCGAAGGATGACACGGACGATGTCCACGCCGCTATCGGCGTGCTGAAAAGCCTTCAGGCTCGATATTTGCGCTGGTTTTTCGAGGAAAATGAAACGATTCTGAAAAGATGTCGTTTCATTCAACGTGCGAATTTGTATCAACGCGCACACAACTCACTCCGAAGCCTTCTGACGGCAGACTGACGATAACTGTCCGCTTCAGTGCTGATTCGGTACTAATATAATGCTAGTTTTTTCATAATAATATTTGAAAATGTTCTTTATTTTATATATAAATAAGATCGTTAATTGTGCAAAAGTATTGGAAGCATGTGGTTAAGATATATGATGCCGCGTGTTACGCGTTGCCGTTTCGAAGCTTTTTCAGTACTAAAATTATGACATTTTTTGTATTTTAGCATTTGATAACGTTCGTTAAAATAAATAAGAATAAGATCGTTAATTGTGTAATGTTATCAAAAACATGTGGTTAAGGTGTACGGTGCAGCGTGTTATGCGTAGCCATTTCGATGCTGTTTCAGTACTGATATAATGCTTGTTTTAAAATTATTATATTTGAAAGTGTTCTTTATAACATATAAGAATAAGATTGTTAATTGTACATGATACAAAAACATGAGGTTTCATTGTAAGTGAATACAGCGTGTAACGGGTGGCCGTTTCAGTGCTGATTCGGTACTAATATAATGCTATTTTTTTGTATGTCTATTTGATAGTATCCTTTAAAATATGTATGAATAAGATCGTTAATTGTGTGATATTAAAGAAAATATGTGGTTAAGGTTTATGATGCCGCGTGTAACGAGTGGCTTTTTCGATGCTTTTTTGGTACTAATATAATGCTAGATTATAAATGGATGTATTTAAAATTGTTCTTTAAAATAAATAAGAATAAGATCTTTAATTGTGTACTACAATTGAAAGCAGGCAGTTTAAGTGTACGAAGTCGTTTACTATGATTAGTCGTTTCGGTGCTGAATGAAAACAAATATAATGCTATTGTTTTTAATTGATATATATTAATTTAGATCTTAATTAAAATGAAAATAAGATTTATATTCGAAAAATATAAATCGAATTGTATCATTACTTTTTTTTTTTGATATCGTCAACGTTGGCCCTAAGGCGAATATAAAAGTAATTTTTTTATTGCAAACCGCCTGTTACATAAAAGCAACGTGATTATATTTAAGTGATAATCGATTTATAATTGCAAAGTAAAAGAATGATTGAGTTTGTTTCATTCAAGCGGTGAATTATGTAATCACTTAAGGAATATGAATAGTTCGCCGATCACGTTCGACGCTTGCGCAAGTATTTATATAGTTTTGAATTGGCCAATTTAATATTAATGTCATGGATGCAAAACGATAAATCCCAAATGCATGAACTTCGCGAATATCCAAAGGTAATTGGAATCATTTTTCAAGTTTCACTTGTAAGTGGTAAACTGTAATGATTTTTCCACGAAAAGCGATCGAATTTATGTTTCTGAAAAATGAGGGATTCTATACGATTTGTAGTTGTAATCAATATATGTAAACGTATCATTATAATGGTATCGAACAATTGTTGAAATACTCAAAATAATGATTTTTTATGATATTTATGTATTAACATAATTTCAAAAATATTATTCTTTTTTTATGATTTAGTAATAGGAATTCATCTTGCGTCATTAAATAGTGACAAATCACTAATTAGTTTTTATGAATATGTAAAATTATGTAATCTCACGTAGTTAAATCGTTAGTATTATACTTATGCATATTTTTTCGACAAATCAATTATTAAAATGAGACATTCAGCACGTAAATAAGTTGAAAATATTAAAAATAAACAATAATACTTAATTCTTACATGCACCAATTATAAGTTGTTTGGTTCATTACGAAACATTCCCGCCGATTCGAAAGTAGGCAAATGTCAAATCAGTATTGATTGAACGGTAAACTTTTTTGTAGTTTTTAACATATACATTTATAAAATTATCAACATTACGATCACATCCTTTATTTAAATCATTAGACTTAACAACTTTTTATTTAACTAACACTATATGTAAATTTTTATACTAACTTCACATCTGCAGACTCTTCCATCATAACATTTATACTTAACAGCTTTCAATATGTATATTTCACAGATTTTTTATTATAATATAACATCAATTTTCATTTCAGTAATAAACTGCAAGTATGCAGGCTATGAGAGTGGCTCGCGAACTCGGGATTCTAAAGAAACGATCCCCCTGGGGAATATCCTGTGATTTTATCAACCAAGACAAGTATAATCGTCTGGAAGCCAAATTAGTCGGTCCTCGAGATTCTCCGTACGAGAGCGGAACGTTCACGCTGCTCATCGAAATACCAGAAAAGTATCCGTTCGAACCGCCGCATGTAAAATTCGAAACTCCCGTATATCATCCTAACATAGACAAAGGTGTTGAAATCGTTTATTTTTTGGTTTGCTGATTGTAAGTCTATTGGCTGAAAGTTGGGATTTTTTCGATAGACAGTTTTACATATATGTTGCTATAATATATGTTATTTTGTTAACCAACTTTAGGTCTTTATATGTTAGATTTTATGAAGGTGTTGATATTGTAGATATTTTCATGTTTAAAAATGTCAGAATTTGTATTGGAAAAAGAACGGTTGTGAGATTTTTTTATTTATTACTTTATTTTGAAGAAAACTATTGTATACTTCAGGAAGTTTATAGTGAATATGTTCATCTTGTTATATTTGTAAACGTTGGTCCAGAAATTAAAAAAAATATATTGAAACGCTTGAAATAAATGAAAAATGGATGCAATAACAACAAACGATCAATATTTATGATAACGCACTATCATAAACATCAAAACTGTTAAGAGAAATGTTAAAAGATATTGTCTAGGAAGTATTAACCCTTTCCACTCACTGGGCACGCTGGACTCACCAAGGCTCTATCACTTTATAGCTCAGAATCTGACATAGATGCGCCAATTACAATATTCGAAATATAATGCCAATTCTGTAAGTTTACTTATAAATATTTTACGCTGAATTGAATGAATATTGTAGATAAAACCTTGGAAAATGATCATCAACATATCTACTGCGGAAAAGCTCCGCGAGTGGAAAGGGTTAACCTAATGGTTGCATTCAACATACCTTTCTTCTTCAGCTTATCATTAATTTCGATTGATGGTACATGGATTTAATAAATAGTACGAAGTAGAAAAATAAATCTCCGAATGGTTTATTTTAAAACAAGAAAGGTTCTATTACGACAGTATTCACAAATTACCTGAAAAATGGAGGAAACGAAAAGCTAACTATCAACATTATGTACTTTAAATAAAGAACTCTTGAAATTATCATGTTATGTTTGATTACAAAATTCCAACATTCAACCATTAGAGCTAATATAAATCACTCGTAGTTCTTATCTGTAGTCCAAATGTGTAATATTTGAATGTCTTTCGAAATGCGAGTATATAATAAATTTCATTTATATTTTTAGATGGACGTATCTGTTTGGATTTAGTCAAGATGCCGCCGAAGGGAGGTTGGCGTCCAACTATTACTTTAGAAACCTTATTATTAGCTATACAAACACTTTTGGCTAATCCGAATCCTGACGATCCTTTGATGGTAGACATAGCTCATCAATATAAGCACGATCATGAGCTTTTTGAAACCACTGCAAAAGAACATACGCTTAAATATGCTAAATGATTCCTATTCTTATTAATATGATAAATTATGGTTTTAATGATCGAGATATTATTTTAATTCAAGATTTATTGTTTGGAATAATTACAATTGAATATTACTTTAGATATAATGTGCTAAATCTTATGTTATTCTTAAAAATTTAGAACAATATAAATTTTTTTTATTCGTAATTGCTATATTGGAATTGTTTAATATGAGATAAAATTATATTACATAAATTATAAGACTAGAATCGTTAAAATATCGAAATCTCACTATGCGAATGTACAAATATATTAAATAAATTTACATTCATACGTTTCACAAAATTTGAATTCAAAAAGCTAAGAAGTTATATATAAATTTTGTTTGGCACATGTACAAATAAATAGTTTGAAAGATTCGTATGAAATATTATTTCATTTGAAAGTGGCTAGAAAATTACATCAGCAAAATATGATATATTTATAGTGAAAAAGCAAAAATATGATTAATGTTTTAAATATTGTCCAACAATTGTCAAGACACAATCAAATTAAAAACTTTCATGTATTTTCAATATATTAATACACCCAAGTCTCTTTTTATACCGGGATAAGTTTCAGAGACTACTATATAATAAAATGTAAGGTAAACATATAAAAATTGGAGATATCTTCGATCAGTATATTTGGACAAAACTTCCACAAAAATCTGATATATTAAAATGAACCGTGGCAGGTATCTGGTCTGGCTATAATTCAAAAACCGCTTGACCGATTTGTATATTTATTTTTTTCTTTTATTCGCTATAACTGAGTGGTTTACGAAGAAAAATAATAGGGAAATTACTAAAAACCTAAAAAATAATGAAAAATGAAGGTACACTCCGCTATCTACCCGACAGTTTTGTGTAGATTGCATACAATCAGGGGCATTTTGTTTCCAATGTGTTTTGGAAATAAAAAATAATTAAATTAATTAATTTAACAGCCATGCAACAATTTTAATGTTATCAGTATACCGGTGTGTGCAGAAAGCGTGTGCACAACGGGAACCGGTAACTAGAAACTGGTGTGTGCACAACGCGTGAAAACAACGGGCGCTATTTTAAGATGAAAAAAAAAATCCAGTATTTAGATTCGAAGGTCTGTCGATTGTTGACGACAGATATTCTTATGTATGCGAAAACGACGGGATGAACGCAAGACACGAGAAAAACGGGACAGTCCCGGCGAAAATGGGACATATGGTCAGCTTAGTTTTAGCAAGACTAACGAACAGCGATTGTAGATGATACGAAGTCCACCGGGTCAGCTAGTTTTTTATAAAGTGGTTTTTGTAAGTAGTTTTTTAGGTGAAATTTCTATCCAAATATATCGATGGAACCTATCTCCAATTTTTGTACAGTCACCATAATTTTTTTTTACACTAGCCTCTGGAAAGTATCCCCCGAATAAAAAGTGGATTGGGTGTATGTACAATTTATTTTAAGTTCGAAATAAAACGCATCATTAAAAAAATCAACCCGTATCAGACGTACAATCGCCAGACGACTCGCAGGCGTTAGAATTTTCCGAAGAACTACTAGTGCTAGAATCCCTCTTTTCTTTATCGCCAGCGACGTGTTGTAAATTCTTATTCTTTTCCAAAACCTTCGATTTATCATCCACATTATTTTTCGAGACCTTTTCACATGCGATAACCTCGCTAGCCTTTTCGGGAGTATCGACTTTCTCCTTATCGACCGTTTCCGGCTTTGCTGTAGCCTCAGGCTCGTTGGGGCTTCGCGAGAACACTTGCGATATGCTCGGACGCAGAGTCTCCGTGGACTTGGACACGTCTTTGTTCAGATTGGACGCCCTCCTCGAACCTTCGTGGTCGCCCTCTTCGTCTTCTTCGTGGCACGCGTTTGCAAGGTAAGCCTGCTGCGCTAGTTCGAACGCCTCCGGGTACTGAGTGCTGAAAAGTACAATGGAACGTTCGTATTGGGTCGGTTTATTTTTGTGTAAAACGTGGAAACGCACCTCAGTTTTTGTTTTATGGCTCTGATCTTTTTGAAAATGTAGTCCAAATCCTTTTTCATGTCGACTAATAGTTGTGTGTGCTTTTTGAATTCGGCGCCGGCCAATTTGAGGCGGCTTGCGCTTAGAGCGTTGCAGTTTGTTAACATTTCGTTGGTTTTTTCGAATCTTTGTAACCTGCGGAAGAACGTTAACGATATTGAATATGGAATGTTTGTTGATTCTGTCATGCCGCAATAAGGACACTTCGAAAGTATATTATTTTTAATTATTGGAATATAATTTTATGATTAATAATATTTACGTGATCGAAAAATTTCTTGAAATTTTCTAAAGAGTATTATTACTTGAGTAATTTAGGTAATAATTTGTTGAATCGTTATGTATTGATGTATTATTAGAATTCATTGAAAAATATTAATTCAAAAAGAGTAGAAAAATCCAATCATTATTTGAAACTTTTAAAAGTGATGGTAATGTAAAAATTATATTTGGGTCCAATTGTTCAAAATACGATACTAAATGTCACCATTTGGTTGTAAGAAATTTTTAATTTCGGAATAAAGAATATTTATTATTTTTTAATTATTGATATTTGTCATGACTTATGATAGGGAAGTGTCAAAGAAGCTAAGTTCACACGTTGTTCCTGGACAGCTACTCTCTCTAAATGAATCACCTTCTTACCTTTAGGTTAGGTGAGTTCTCAAAATTCGAGCAAAAGCCAAATACGGCTCATTTGATGCTAAATTTAAAATGAAGCTAAATTAAATTTTAAATAATGCTAAATTTAAATAAAGATGCATTTCGCCGTACTAGAGAATTATCGCTTAAGCGCCTTCATACAACGCCAATGCGATGTTTTTTTCAATAGGTCTTATTTTTGGGGTAAGTCTTACATTAAAACCATAGCAGGTCTTATTTTCGGGGAAACGCGGTATTATGAAATGGTGTTTGAAGAGTGACATTGGCTCACATTTGCTTCTGAGCTCTGATCATCGTCTCCACGTCAGTCTGGTTGACCATTCCGGCCAGGCCTTGGATGAAGACTTCCGGTGCCGTGTAATTTTGGAAACATTCTATGGAGAATTCGCTTTCTGGAGTGCCGTTTGCCATCTTTCGAGTGATAGACCTTCGGTCTGATGGTGCGAGTTTGACGTTTCTGAAATTTGACAGTTGTCGTAACAGATGATTTTCCAAGCATATAGAAACAATATCGAACTGTTAATGTCAATGAAAATATACAAGTAGTCCTCGACTTATGACGAAGATACGTTCCTGAACCTCGGTTGTAAGTCGAATCTCTATAATATTTTTTTTTTCTTTACTTACTTACAATAATGAAATAATAAATAAGATCTGAAAATCTTTCACTGTTTAGTCCATCATTTCAAATTTTTGTATTCCTTGAACAACTAAATCAAAAACAGCAGCCATTTTTTGCAATACGAATTTTTTTGACATTCTACATTTGTTCTACATTCTTTCGTATTTATTTCTCACATCTGCTTGAGATTTAGGTAACGTTCAATTTCTTGAAAATAATTAATTTAAAAAAATTATACATAAATTTTTTTCCGGTCATAAGTGCGAACCATCGTTAGTCGAATTGTCGTAAGTTGAGGACTATGAATACACACTTTGATCGATTATAACTTTGATATTTATTGAAATCAAGGTTCAAATTGAGGAAAAGAGATGCAGAATTTATGTAGTCATTACAATTTTTTAAATCGGTAAGCTTCTTGTTTCAGAAATAAGTAGGTGGAGCTATGAAAATTGAAAAAACAAATTGCATAGTTTAAAATTCGGGTACATTTTCTTTTAATTTTTATTTTCAACTTTTTAAATATTGCTATTTTTCAAATATTTCACAAAATTATTTTTCATGGAATTGGTTATTTTTTTGCATTTCAATTCGTCGGATCCATCTGAGCATTGACGCTTACCATCGCAGAGTTGAGTTTTCGGGATACATTTTGAATTGTCTGAACAAGCTATTTTTCTGTGTTGACATGACAATTTTTGTTTCTTACCTAAAACAATAATATAAAATTAGAAAACCTAGCAGATGAAATGAATAAAATATGTACATGCAAATTGCTAGAGACTGATTAGAGTGAAAAAGGATATTGGAAATCTTTATCCGTCAGTGGATGATACTTGATTGCAATTTTAGAGTTTAATCTTGTAAGTTTTGTTTTTTAATTAGCAGAACATACCTCAACTCCTGACATCATCAAAAATAACTATTTTATCTATATATATAAAAATGGATGTTTGTTTGTATACATGTTTGTTGCCGTATTACTCCAATACGGTTCGACCGATCGCCATGAAAATTGCCATGTATATGTATTTTTTTGTTGAGAAGGTTTTTGTATCTTCAAAAAAACTTTATATCGTTCGACCGATCACCATATAAAAAATAATTTGATTTAAAACACCGAGTCCCGAGCAACGCCGGGTATTATCGCTAGTAGTATATAAAAATGATTCACTAACCATTTTTTAAAAAGTGTCTATTAGAGCCGCAATTAACCTCATCAGACTTGTCCCAGCAATGCCTGAATCCATCACAAACCAAATCACTTGCCAAGCAGAGCGAGTTGTCAAGGCACTTGAACTCATCCCCACATTCTATTTCCGGATAATGACACAGATACTCATCAGACTCATCCTCGCAATCCATATCCAGATCACACAAGTATTCGATAGGGATACATTTGGAACCGTCGCACAGGAACTGATCATCTGAGCACGTGCAATTGAGCTCGTCGGATCCGTCGATGCAGTCTTCTTCACCATCGCAAACCCAAACATTGGGTATGCATCCTGAATTATCGAGGCATTTGAAATCGTTTGCTCCACATTCCTTCGGCGGGCAATTTGCTTCGTCGGATCCATCGAGGCAATCGAGATCGCCGTCGCAGATCCAATCCTCCGATATGCATTTAGAGTTATCAGGACAAGCGATTTCATCATCGTCACAGTCCAGAGGAGGATAGGTACAATTTTCTTCATCGGATTCATCATCGCAGTCGAAATACGCATCGCATACGTCTGATAAATGTATGCATTTGCTCTGATCAGCGCAAGCTATTTCTCCAGCATTGCACTCCAGAGGAGGACAGTTCAGTTCGTCGGAGCCATCGTAGCAATCCTTGTTTCTGTCGCATACGAAATTGTTAGAGATGCATTGCTTTTCATCTGCGCAGAGGAACTCATCTTCGTCACATTCGACGGGAGGACAGTCGTGTTCGTCGGAACCATCTTCGCAATCCTCATCTCTGTCACATACATATTCATTCGAGATACATTGGCTTCCATCAGCACAGGGGAATTCATCATCCTTGCATTTGATGGGGGGACAGTTCTCTTCGTCCGAGGAGTCTGGACAGTCTTCTTCCCTGTCGCATTTCCAGCTCGAAGGTATGCAGGTCCTGTTGTCTCCGCATGCGAACTGGCCAGAGTTGCATTTCGATGATGAACAGTCCATTTCGTCGGATCCATCAGCACATTGGTAGTGGCCATCGCATACGAGCACTGATGGGATGCATTTAGTGCCGTCTGAGCATTCAAACTCGTTGGGATTGCACGTTGCTAAAGCTACATTAATAAATGCATTGAATTTTTTTTCTATTGGTTTCATAATTTTAAAGTGATAAAATCTTTACCGTCAAATGATATGCTTTGGACTATATCGTTGCGCAAAAGTATTGTGCAATAGATAAAAAATGATAATTTTAGAGTTCCCATATTTTGGGATTGAAATGAAAAATTTGGATAATGACTACGATCTGAGACGAATTGAAAATCACTGTAAATTAGTTTTGAAATCAATGTAATCGATTTGCAACAATTATTGTGATAAATTTTATTTTTTTTAAGATAAGATATAACAAAGCCTTTGTTTAATTTTTTGTTGGAGAAAATATCTGTTTTTATCTCAGATAATGGGTTTTTTAAAATCAAAAATATTGTTTTGATAAGTGCTCCGCAACTATTGTACTGCGAGACAATGCTGGATGTGCCGTGATGTATTTCTTCAATACAACAAAAATACAAATAAATTGCTTATACAACATAAAATTAATATAGTTTATATATAAAAATACTTATTTTTATTTGCCGTATGATGGTGATGACTAAACATTCAGTTTTATCCGGGACAGTCCTTTTTTTCGTACTTTTCTTTAGGCCTATCGTTTCCGAAGAATTATCAAATATTTAATCTTAAAAAAAAACTATGCTAATTTCTAAAAGAAATGCAAATAAATGAAAACAAAGTTTTTAGACGCCCATAATTTTTTTAATCGAGAAATATTGAAAATTCCTTTTGAAAAAATATTTTTAGTACATTTATTGTTCATTTTACATGTTGAGGTACTTTTGATTAATTATCTATACGTCATGCTGATTTTTTGTAGTGTTTCAAATATTTCACAAAGTTATTTTTCTTAGAATTGGTCATTTTTTTGCATTTCATTTCGTCCGATCCATCTGAACATTGACGTTTACCATCGCAGAGTTGAGTTTTCGGGATACATTTTGAATTGTCGGAACAGGATATTTTGTTGTTTTGACATGAAAATTTTTGTTTCTTACCTGAAAAAATAATATGAAATTATTTATCATGAAAAAAAGTTACACCTATTTGTGAGTCCTGAGAAAATGGCCAAAATTGGATTGAAACATCAGCGACCATTTGAATGAATTAAAATGTGAGAAATGGGAAAACCCAGTTGTTAAAATCAATAAAATATTTAATTTATGCAACGATGATGATAATCTTATATTTGATTGCAAATTTTTATCGATTTGGTGGTAAATAATTTCAGAATTTAATTATGAAAGATTTGCCTTTTCGTTAATAACAAAACATACTCGAACTCCTAAAATCGTTAAAAATATCTATTTTGTATTAGAGAGTACTAGCTGAAACCGGTAGACGTTGTCCTGCCAGTCTGTATTATATTATAACAGCTTGATATGATTCTATGAATTGCATAACTGAGACAACTTAATTCAACAAACGACAGATCTTCGACTCTTCGTCCTGGATTTTTCCTGAACTTTTCTCGACAAAAATTACATATACATGCCAATTTTTATGGCGACCAGTCGAATGGTGTTGGAGTGAAAAGCCGTCAAACAAACAAACATCAATTTTTATATATATAGAAGAGAGTATATAAAACGACACGTAAACCTTTTTTTGAAAAGTGACGATTAGAACCACAATTGACCTCATCCGACTTGTCCCAGCAATTCTTGATCCCATCACAAACCAAATTCTTCGCCAAGCAGAGCGAGTTGTCGAGGCATTTGAAATTATTACCACATTCTAGTTCCGGATAATGACACAGATACTCATCAGTCTCATCCTTGCAATCCATATCCAGATCACACACATAATCTATATTGATACATATGGAGCCGTCGCACTGGAACTGATCATCTGAGCACGTGCAATTAAGTTCATCAGACCCGTCGAGGCAGTCTTCTTCGCCATCGCAAACCCAAACATTGGGTATGCATCCTGAATTATCGAGGCATTTGAAATCGTTTGCTCCACATTCCTTTGGCGGGCAATTTGCTTCGTCGGATCCGTCGAGGCAATCGAGATCGCCGTCGCAGATCCAATCCTCTGATATACATTTAGAGTTATCAGGACAAGCGATTTCATCATCGTCACAGTCCAGAGGAGGATAGGTACAATTTTCTTCGTCGGATTCATCATCGCAGTCGAAATGCGTATCGCATACGTCTTCCAAACTTATGCACTTGCTTTGATCAGCGCAAGCTACTTCTCCAGCATTGCACTCGAGAGGAGGACAGTTCAGTTCATCAGATCCGTCTTCACAATCCTTGTTTCTGTCGCATACGAAATTGTTTGAGATGCATTGGTTTCCATCAGCACAGAGGAACTCGTCACTGTTGCATTCGATGGGAGGGCAGTTCTTTTCATCTGAAGAGTCTGGACAGTCCTTTTCTCTGTCGCATTTCCAGCTCGAGGGTATGCAGGTCCTGTTGTCTCCGCATGCGAATTGGGCAGAGTTGCATTTCGATGATGAGCAGTCCATTTCGTCGGATCCATCAGCACATTGGTAGTGGCCATCACATATGAGCACTGATGGGATGCATTTGGAACCGTCTGAGCACTCGAACTCGTCGGAATTGCATGTTGCTAATGCTACATTAATATACGTGTTGAATTTTTTTCTAGTGATTTCATAATTTGAAAAGTGATACAATATTTACCATCGAGTGATTTGCCTTGGGTTATATCGTTGCACAAAAGGATCATGCAATATATTAGTAATGATGATTTTAGGGTTCCCATATTTTGAGGTTGAATGGCGCAGTTTAGATAGTGACCACGATCTGAGACGAATCGAAGATTACTGTGAATTTTTCGAAAAAAATATAATCGATTTGAAACAATTATTGCGATAAGTTTTATTATTAATGATAAGATCTAATAAACTTTTGATTTGTTTTGTTTTATTTTTTTAATTAGAAAAATATTCGATTGTATCTCAGGTGATATATGTTTTAACTAATAATTTTGCCATTGTCATTTTTGATATTGGTATAGTTATGTCATAATTAATCTCTTTGTGACCTCATCTAATTTATCCCAACAATCTATGAACCCATCACAAACTGCATTACGATGAGTACTATAGGAGTTGTCAATTCATGTAAACCTGTCATCATATTATTTTTAGGACAGTGACATTATAACTCATTAGTCTCATTCTTACAATTTTTACTTACAATTAGATTGGACTGATCATTGCCGCATAGGGACTGATCATCGGAGCATGTGCAGTTGATTTCGTCAAATCTTTTGAAACAATCATGGTCGCCATCACATATTTATTTCATGGGTATGCATTTTGAGTTATCATGGTATCTGAACTTACCACCTAAACAGTTGAGAAGTGGAAAAGTGCAGTTGTCTTCATCTGAATGGTCGAGGCAATCAATGAATTTGTCGCAAATATTGTTGAGGGTTTCTCAACCTGGGTGCATATGGTCTTTTAGGGAGGCACAGAACTTCTCAAGGGAGGAATGGTCAGTATACCATATACTATATGGTATACCTCTTTACCAAAATTTACATTTGAGGTATACCAATTTAGTACGAAGCAAATATTTAGATAAAACGCGTGACGTACAAAGGGTTAAAACTAAAATAAAGTATACGTAAATTAATTATTATAAATACAATAATTTCTTCAATTTGAATATAGTAATCTCGTTTGGTGAATTTTTAATTTTTTTATGTACATAAGTAATTTCTTTTTTTAATGAATTGATCTGATAATAGGTACCATTATTTTTTTAACATAGGTATTCTTCATAAAATCATAAAAATGAACAAAATAAATTTGCGGTGGTTGAATTTCATTTTTAGAAGGTTGAATTTGATTTGAAAAAGTTGTATATTTTTTGGTGTGTGTATATGAAATTTATGAATGACTCGAGTGTCGCAAACAACGACCGGAAAATCTCTTTAAAAGATCCGTTCTGCAAATTTTATCGTAATGATTCACAATGTTGGGGGATTTAAAAAGATGTATGATTAGTGGTAAAGTAGGCAGGGTATAAAAAGAAACGTCAGAAATACTTCAAATACTTAATTTTATATTCATAACAAGTAAAATAAGATTTATAAAACGTGTTGAGTCGTATTTGTATTCACGTAAAATTATTTCGGATTTTCTTTCGATAAAATAGCCCTAGCCAACGGCCATGGTATTTCTACGGCTCTTAAAATTGCTTTTGGTCCATTCAAGGATGGCATAGATACCCATTTGTCGTTTTCATCGTCGTACATTTCCATTGTTGAAAATTTATTTGAGGGACTAGAGGACCCACCTATATATCGAAAAGGATAAATGAAATATCAACTATTGATTGATTATAAATTGAAATATTTTGTATTTTATTAAATAAAATTATGAATACGAAAATGAAATACAAGTACTAACCTACTATCACGAATTTTCCAAAAAGGTTTCCACTTCCCATCCAGGCTCTAATATTTTGTAATGAATGGATTATGGTCCATTTGTCAATTTTATAGTCATATTTTTCAGCAGTATTTAAATAGGCACCGTTTGCCTTCATTCCACCCGCAACATACAAATAATCACCAATAACAGTCACCTATAGACGAATGATATAGAAATTTTAATTAAAATTGAACTGAAAATAGTTTCAATGTAAAAAAAATTGTAAAACATAACTAATGTGTTTAAAATTCTGATACGTAAATAATATAATATAATTTATATTTTTAAATTTTTAAAGCATACCCCTGGAGCATAACGTTTTTCGTTCATTGAAGCGCATTTTTTCCACTTATCAGTTACCGGATTGTAGCTTTCAGTATCAGAAAGATAGTTTGGATTTGCTCCTCCAACAACTAAAATTTCTCCATTGATAACCTGTGCTTCACATCCATTACGATGTGTCGGCATCGGGGTAAGTTCATTCCATTTTCCTGATATTGGATCCCACCTGTTTTTGCCATATTATTTAGAATTGTCTAGTGAAAAATAATTTTTGGTGCAAAATTTACTTACATTTCTACGTAAGCTAAATGATTTTTATCAAATCCACCTATCGCGTATACACGTCCTTTGAATTCTACTGCTGATAACCTTCGTCTTGCATATTTCATTGGCGGCAGATTTTCCATCGTACCCGTTTTCAAATCATAGCTCTGAACCTAAAATAATATTTTTATGAGTCATTAAAATATTTCAATTCAAGATTAATTCCAATTCATACTTACTGTATTGACAGTAATATCCTCGTTGTTTGCACCACCAATCAACATCAGTTTATCTTTCAATAATACCGCAGAAAACAAGATCCTATTGCATTCAAAATTTTCTATTTTTGTCCATTTCTCGTTTTTCAAATCGAATATTACCATGGTTTTCGGTTTCTGGATTGTTTTAATTCAATTGTATGAATTTAACGTCAACTTTGCATTAATAAATTATCCGATTAACACTCACGTTATATTGCTTGGAGCCAACAACCGTTAAAGTATTATAAGAATCTTTTAGATTTCCATCATAGGGCATGAGTTTCTTCTCATTTTTCCATTGTTGAGCATTAAAAATCTTAGTAATGCATACAGTTGATGAATTATCATTGCAAAATGATTGAAGTTTATTAAATGTCTATTTTCTCAACAAAATATTGATTATCTTCATTACATGCTAATAATTGTATCATATACTATTCCAAGTTTAATTTCTGTTTCAATTGCATTTGAAGGTATTATGATATTATTATACAAATTTTCTAGTTTGAACATTTCATATCAGACATTATACCTTTTTCATTACACAAAAATTAAAAATCATTTGTCAAATATCCTTCATCAATGAAATTACTTAATGTAGTCACTTACAATCAGACTATAAATAATTTTGTTTATTTATTAATATATTCTGCTAATTATAACAAAGATATAAATACTATAAAAAAAAATAAAAATAAAATGAGATATTGACAAATAAAATGAACTTTATAAAAATATATGAGCTATATAAAAATAATGATAGAAATGTTTTCTCTGTATGATTTTTTATATAAAGTTCTCAAACGTACTATTATTTGGAGAACAATTATTCGGCACAGACGATGCAGAAACAAACATGTTTTTTAAAGCTTTTTGACGAGCTCGAAATTCCCTACTACGCTGTGCAACACTTTTTGGAGGTTGTTTCGGAGTTGTCTTGGAAGGTTTTGGGCCACGCTGTTTTTCAGAGTGGATTTTACACATATTTTTATTTTCGAAACAAACAGCTGGCCCTGATGATGCCGAATTGACCATAATTCTCAATGCTTTTTGACGTTCCCGAAATTCCTTACTACGCTGTGCAGCACTTTTTGGGGGTTGTTTGGAGGATTGTTTTGAAGGCTTTAGGCAAAACTGTTTTCTACTGTACATCTCACACGTATTATTATTTTCTGAAGATGCAGATGGTACAGATGATTCTGAAACAACCATGTTTCTCAAAGCTTTTTGACGCGCTCGGAATTCCCTAACACGTTGTGCCACACTTTTCGGAGGTTGTTTGGAGGATTGTAAGTTACACTGTTTTTCACTGTGCACCTTAAATATTCTATCATTTTCAGAACTAGCAGCTGGTACTGACGATGTTGAAGCAACCATAACTCTCAATGCCTTTTGACGTGCAAGAAATTCTTCACTACGTTGTGCAATCTTTTTCGGGGGTTGTTTGGAAGGTTTTAAGCTATCTTGTTTTTTACTATATATTTCACATGTGCTATTATTTTCTGAATATACAGTCGGAACTGATGATTCTATATTCATTAATGCTTTTTGACGTGCTCGGAATTCTCTAACACGCTGAGCAGCACTTTTTGGGGGTTGTTTGGGTGATTGTTTAGAGGGTTTTAGATTATACAGTTTTTGAGACATAGTATTATTTTCAGTACAAGTAGCTGGCGCTGATAATGTTGAATCAACCATATTTCTTAATGATTTTTGACGTGCTCGAAATTCTCTAATACGTTGTGCAGAACTTTTCGGGGGTTGTTTGGAAGATTTTCGAGTTTGTCGTCTTTCATGTAGTGCTCTTGTGTGTTTTGATTGTTTTCCTTTAGAACTTGTCGATTCTAGAAATTAATCAATATTAAATACAAAAATATATTCTTTGTGATGCTTTGAGAAATTTAATGTAAAATATTTTAACTATTGATTTTTTTTTAATTTAAAGTCAAAGAATACCTGGGTTTATATTAGGAATTGTATCTTCTGGTATTAGTAATTTCTGTACACTGGCTTCTGGCGTTACATAAACACATTCCATCATACAAGAAGACTGTCCAAATTTTTTCTCCTTAATCAAACTAAGGTATTCACATTTTTTTGTACTTTTTTCCGAGGTTTGATTTAAAACATCATCACTGACAATAAAATCATTCAGTTTTGGTTTTATTTCAATTTCGATTTCCTCAGAAGATATCATGCTATCATAGTGCGTTTTGTCATGTTCTTCTAAAAAATGTTTGTCTTTCTCTACATCTATCTTTATTTCTTCACTCGAAAAGTAATCATCATCGGCTATATATTCATCATCTTTCATATTGTTTAATTCTGGTTTTATTTCTATTTTGATTTCATTAGAAGATATCATATTATTATCATGCATGTTGTCTTGTTCTCTAAAAAAAAATGCATTTTGCTTAACTATGTGTACTTTTTCATTTGAAATTATTTTATTATCAGAAAATTCTTCTTTCTCTACTGTATTTTGAATATCGTGTTCAATTTTAATTCTCGTCACGTTCAAAAAGTATCCATTATCTTCATCATATTCATTTTTAACAACAAAATCGTTTATTCCGGCTTTATTTCTATTTCTATGGAAGGCATTGTGTTTTCATCACACATGTTATCCTTTTTTAAACGTGTTAAAGTAGGCATTAAATCTATTTGATCTCCATCACTTGAAAATTGATAATCATTAAGTATACATTCTTCCACACGTACGGAACTGTTTTGGAGTTGTTTAAGAAGTTTTAAACCTGTAAATTAATATAATAATAAATTAAAAAAACTTTACTACAACGACTCACTTACAAAGTGAGTGTAGCAGGAATAGAAAATAGTGAAACTTAAAGTACTCACTATACTGAAGAGTGGGTACCTTCTCATTGTTTCACTCCAATTTCTAATCAAATCAAAACATAAACTTTCACTACTATTCTTTAAAAAGATAGCAAATGATAATGATTAACTATATTTTTATTGACAAGATTTGAAACATACCGATGTCCATATTCGATATTGTGTCTTCTGGAATTAAGGATGTTTCTTCAGCAGTTTTTGATGTTGAAGTATTACATGTTGTATAATCCATTTTGAAGCATTGAAACTATTGCATAAATATCATAAAGTTGTTTTATTAAAATGACAGATTGTCAGTGACAGTGTAATTTGACAGTCATTGTTACCAATTGAAATTTATATAGTGAAAATCTTGTCAGATTTCAAGAAAGAAAGTTTTTTACAAACCTCGAACTGTTCCTTAACAAATTTGTAATAAATAAAAATCCAATCCGATTTCAAAACAAATTTTATGTTCTTTAAAAACCTCGAAGGTTCATGGACAAATCTGCACCAAAAAAGAATCTATGCATTTGAAAAAAACCAACTAGATTTCAAGGCTGAAAGTTCTCTAAAAACCTCAAACGATTCCTCAAACAAGAATCCATTAAAAATATCAATGACTTCTTTCTTATTACACCTCAATATTTCCTCACCTTTTTATATTATTTCTTTGTTGAAATTGTTAATTTGTGAAGTTGTTGTAATATTAATTGTCAAAATTCTTAAAAAAGATAGTCAAACTTAAGTTATACTGGATCTTGTTGATCATTGATGTTAAGACAAAAGGAATGCAGGTAGTACATGAATGTGATCGTTCACTTGAGATCTATAACAATTTGGAAAGATATGTTGGATTAAAGTAAGTTGACCATTTTTTTCAAAGCAAAAACCAGTACACATTTTTACCCAAGGCACAGGTTTGTGCTACCAACATGTTTCAATCAATAAATTTAAATTTCAACAATCAAAATATTGGCTTAGGCGGCTTCTGCAAATATAACTCAAGTAAAAAAATAATATTATTAGTCTAATAATTAGACGTCAGCCAGAACAATATTTATATATGGGTAAATCTGTACTGGTTTTATTTTACAACTGATCAGGACCAATGCCAAAAAAAAAACCAGTACCATACTGGTAAAATCAGTACGAATGGTCACCTTAATTAAAGACAATTTTTTTAAGGATATCTAGAAGAGTAAAAAAAACTACTGATTAATTGATGGCAATGTATTTGATTTATAAATGATAACAACAAATATGATTCAAGTATTAATTAATAACAATTAAAAAGAGTACATTTATATCGGTTTTACAATTTTCAAACGACATTACTACATAAGGAACAACTGAAAAAATTCAATAGAATACACAAAGTGAACACGGAGAAATTATTAAGTAAAAATATTTACAGCTATGTAACGTACTTGATGGAGATTTTTACGTGTAGACATGAGAATACTTTTCACTAAGTAAAATTGATTCTTTATTGATAATGAACTGTTCTGAACACTGGAACACTTGCGAAAAGCTCTTGTAAATACGAAAATATAGAGTTTTGTATAAAAAAAAAACGAAAATACATACATATATTAAGTGTGTAAACATTAGAAATGATTTCCTAATTTGCAAACTAGCGATGACTAAATATTTTTTCAATTTGAACTTTTTAAGTGTACATTTTCGCATTGCTGCAACACTTTTTTTTTTAAACATAGTACACAAACACTGTCTTTCAAAAAATGCATACCTGAAGCGTATCAATATACAGACATTTCAAAAGTCAAATAGTTTGAATTATATCTATATGTTGATATTGCGGCGTGTATTGATTTGTATTTCAATTAAAATTTTCAAAATATATAATATCTTTGACTTGTGAAATATCTGTATGCAATAGAGGCAGCGTTTTCACAATAGCTCTGACCATACACACGAGAATTAATATTAAGATGAAAATGAAATAACAACAGCAAATAGTACATTTGCAACATCAAAATTTAAAAATTTACATCTTCTTATTGCGTTTTTGTATTGAAATACACATTGATTGTTTATATACGAAACTGAAATAATTTATGACAAATACAGAAATCGCATGCGCGGAATACTTCAAAAGTATCTTGTTTTTTATATGGCAAGTTTCGGTATGTTCGATTGGAATACAGTGATGCTCAAGCAAATCATATAAATGGCACAAATTAAAACATCGCACGGGGAAATAACTATGCACATTAGTAAGTAAAGGAATCAAAATCAATTCTGCGAGGTAAATTATAATTTTTAGTTTATCTTGTCAGCATGTGACAACAATAACACATAATTGAATATGTACAACAGTATTACTTTGTGCCTTGATTTAACAACTATCATCTTCACAGTCACCAGGGTTTTACTTTTACAATGACGTTTTACAGCTTTTTTAATTCTTAATAACTAGTACTTAATCAAATAACACCCATTCTTACTGACTATAATTATGAACTATATAAATATATATATATGTATATGCATTTAAATAAACACATATACACATATATCAACTTTTATCAGTATTGACCAGCAATGTGATAAAATATGGCTAAGAATTGAAAAATAAAATATAACAAAACGGACTGCTCGCAGCCCTCTCTGTCTTAAATATATTGACTTGAGTTTTTCTTGATTAAATAATTTAAATTATATTTTTACTTACCAGATTCTAATGAGCAATAAGAAGGGCGACCATATGGTTTTTATTTGAACAAAAAAATTATTTATATACTGTTAAATATAAACGTATATGTAGATCAGTAAACGAGATTTATGTTTATCAGCAAATTATGAGGGTGTGAAGTATTATAAATCTTTGATAGCAATGACTGAATTAAATCATATGATCACCCTAACTACAACGACAATGCAAAGCTTTAGAAAATGGTTAGAAAAGATAATAATAACTAATGAATAAATATTTATATATACAATAAACAAAAAAATATCGATAAGGAAGATTTGTGAGATAGAATATGCACATAAAGCCATTCTTTGAAAATAAATATGAATACAATTCACTACAGCAA
Source organism: Hydropsyche betteni (assembly GCA_028571205.2). Classification (NCBI taxonomy): domain Eukaryota; kingdom Metazoa; phylum Arthropoda; class Insecta; order Trichoptera; family Hydropsychidae; genus Hydropsyche; species Hydropsyche betteni. The sequence continues at coordinate 10,391 of JAOXNN020000029.1, read as the reverse complement.
ATTCATGTTATTTTTTTTTTTTTCTGAGAATATTAAAAAAGTAATCGCTTCAATTAACCGTTAAGGTTCATTGAATATTTTTTATTTTTACTATGATTGTCATTTTTATTCTTTTTATTGCGGCGACAATAGTTTGCTGTAGTGAATCGTTTTCAGCGTAGAAGAAAAACAATACGAGAAGAATCGACAATTGAGCGTTCGTCTTTCCTACATTTGAACTACTTCATCATCTAAACTCGCATAAGTTAACATCATTTTTACAAATGGCACGTGGTGGAATAAGACATTCAAGAGAATTCTAAGGCAATGACAAATAACATATAGATTATCTAGCTGATTGACACACTTTTATTTTTATTGCGCTAGAAACTAAACGCATTTGATTGCTTGGCTTGTATTATAAAGTAAAACAACAACAAATAATGCTTATTATTTGGACCTTTCGAACGTGAGCATGTCGGTTCACAATCAATCCGTGTTTCGAATGTCCCACTACAATTCCGGCGTTTCATCATTCAAACAATGAAGTGTTCATCCGAGGTATTCAAGATTGCTTAAACAATACATTTTCAATGATATAAATAAATTTACAAAAGTTCAACGTTATCACACTGATCGTCGCGCGTTCATCAAATGTACGTATGATATGATTCCATTTCTTTCGACGTCAACTATCTCTAATGTTCCAAATATCACAATTGTTAAAAGTAAAGGATTGAACAATTAAAATGGCGAGTGTTAAAAATGTATATAATTTGAACGGAACACGATTTGGCTTTATCGGATCGGCGTGTTTTTTTTTTGTGTGAAATATTGTCATATTGAAAATGACTTAACACGTATAGACCTTGGTCTTGCATGTTCTAAATGCATCTACGACATACAACAAATATATCAAATATGAGTTGTAGTTCCTACAGTAGAAATTATTGGTCGTATTTTTTTTGTATATGAACTAAAAATATCCTTTATTTTTTTAAATATAGATAGATATACGTTAATAAATGCATTCGTACAGTGTCATAGATATATTTGTTAATATAAAAAATCTTACAAAGACTTTGGAGAAGTATGAAAAATAGTTAATAGATGAATCATCCAAATTTAAAAAAAATATCTTAATTAATTGATTCTCAGCCGATTTCATCGAGTATATAACTATCGAGTAGTAACTTATTTATTCTAATTAGCGTAATTTAAATTTGATAATGTTTTATATATTTATATACTTTAAATAGTTTGATGAAAACACCAAAATACAGTTAACTAGCGGTTAAGGTCATGAAATATACGATGCACAGAGAGAGAGACCACACACAATAAGATTCAACTGTAATACAGACGACTCTTCGACAAAGGACAGCCACGCGATTCTCGGATGCATAATTATTTAACTTATACATATTCGATTGATTCAATGTTGCAACATTAGAGAGATAATTGGTAATTGTGTCAGATCTCTGACACCAAAGTGATTTTCATTTTACCACTCATATACACGAGAGACTGTTCGAAGTCTTTGTGTGCTATCGCTTTGAGTGAGTTTCAACTTCGTTTTCGAATAATAACATTAGATTTTTTATCATGTTTAGCTATAGTACGATCAGCAGCTGTTTCCTTGCTCTTTGTCGCGCAGGTCAAAAACTTTACCGTCATTTTCAGGTTCACCGTAGTGCTTTTGTGCTTCTTCGGCGTCGTTTTCTTCACTCGTCACAAGAGATAATGTGACCAAGTCTTTGTGGCTTTCTAACGCTAACACTATGTGACGGCCACCTGACAATATTTCGCATGAGCTTATCCTTTCCGGAGGAGTGAACACAGATATCAACGTGCCTATGAAATACATAAAATATATAATTTTTTTTTTAAAACGTCAATTCGATTTTTGAATAATTACCATTGTGTAAGTCCCACAAGCGAACAGATCGATCACGGCATCGAGTATCACTAGAAAGTAAATAACCTCCATTTGGCGCCAATCTCAAACAAGTCACAGCACCTGTATGACCCCATAATGTGTATCGACAGTTTCCTGAAGATTAAAATTGTATTTGATCATTTTTATTTTTGGAAAAGCGAAAAAATTGTTGATTAAGTCATCATACCAGTGACAAGATCCCATACTAGAATTCTCGCGTCGTCGAGTCCGGATACGACACAGCCATCAGTTGAACTAATAGCAAGAGATGCAGTATCACGTCCGGGTTTCCATTTTTTGAAAAGTGTTCCAGATTGCAAATCATATACCACTATGAAATTAGGCGTTGGTTCGTCTAGTTCGAGGGCGACGACGCAAACGTAAGATCCTGAAATATTCATGAAATTATTTTAATTATTCAATATATTCATGTATTGAAATATAAAATATACTAATATACCTTCATGAGTTATTGCTGCTAAAGAAGTAATGAAATCATGATGTGGTATCCTTAAATCGTAGAGAAGTTTACGAGAACTTAAATTCCATACTAACAACGGAAAAGGTTTTTGGGTTTCATCCCCACATACTAAAATTCTGTAAATTATACATTTAAACGTAAAAATATATAATATATACAAATAATAAAAATATATAATGAAAATGGTTACCTTCCATCACCAGATACAAGTAAAGAATTTAAAAATCTATCTTCACCTGCTTTGAACGTTGTTACACAATCACCTATAATTGAAATTCAAGATATCAACTATTCAAAATTGTTATCGGAAATGTTTATTTTTCAGATATAATTCAATACCTGTGTCAGTATTCATAAGATTCACGTACATTCTATTACGAGATAAACAGACCAAATGCGACGGATCGTGCAGACCATAATATGGCATTTTTTGATTCATCACTCCTTTCAACGGAGTAATGAACGTTCCCTGTTGAGAATAAAACGTTGATCAAGTTGTGAAAACACTTTAATTTCGTTTAAACTAAATAGTTTCGAACGTACATTATTAAGGTCGTAAACTCGTAATTCCCTTCTACACAAAACGACACATCTGTATTGGTCAATAGCAACCAGGTTTATCGGATGTGTTACGCCTTGTAAAGTTCGAACCTTTTTGCATCTATGGTCAAAAAGTTTACACATTTTTTACATTTGATATAAACAAATTAATCAATATAACGATATCTTACTTTGCTACATCCCAGACACAGATCTCTTCCCTTTCCGTGGAAAGGCTTGCAACATAACCTTCGCATTTTTCAAGTCTTACAATTAAATCATACATTTTGGTATCGAAGACTTCATTGATAATAATATCCTGTTTATTTTTTCCAATTGTAGATGGTCTAGAGAGGTTCAAAGGTAACAATGACGGTATGGGCGGACGTTTAGCATTTTCAAACCATCTCTGACATATTTCACTATTAATTCCGCAATCTTTAGATTTTTCTTCCAGGAATAGATACATGAGAGTGTAAAACTGTTTCGAATCATAGTTCAGAGCATACGAATTGATTTCTAAGAATTCTTTGAGGAATCTAACATGTTCTGGAGCATTTTCATCGTTCATTTCTAACAAGCCAATATCTTCGAGAAGTTGCCCACAACCGAGAGCAGAAATCTTATCAAATAACCATGTATCATCAGTGAAGAACTTTTCATTCGCGAATGATTCTAAATTAGGTTTACAAAGGTGATATCTCTGATAAGGTAATTCTTCAAGTTTTCTAGCATTAAAACTGCAAAAAATAAATGTTTTTTGATTTGCAGGCAGATCAAAAAAAATTTTTTTAATATAAATAGACAAATACAAACCAATCTGAAGTAATTCTATTTTCTTGCGATATCAATCTCCCTATCATTTTAGGATCCTTTTCATCAAACCATTTTCCCTATTAAAAGAATGTTTTTGATTTCACTTTTTATATAAGTGTATGATACATAGTAAAAAATTAAATATACCTCAAAATAATCAACTAATTTAGCACGAATTTGCATTTCAGCTTGAGGGAAAAAGCATTCTCTAGCAGCTTCTTTCAAAGCTCTATCTCTCCATCGAGCACGTCCATCACCTCCCCACCAAAGGAATGGTGCCAAACGAGCCGATGCTCGAGCCCAGAATATTGCCGCAGGGGCCCAAGGCACTGCAATTTTATTTAATATTCAATTGAAAACGTGCATTTATTGGATATTCGTATTCGTATAGAATATAATCATACAATAAGTATCTTCGCTGTGAAATTGTTTATCTCTAGCTAGTAAATCGACCATTTCGTGATCGGCTAAACCGTGACGAGAAGCCGTCAATGCACCTAAGCATGCTCGTAAGCGGCCTTCACCACACAATTCTTCTAATGCGGCTAATGCACCTCCAGCACTTCCGGAACCTCCTGCTCTTGCGCCCCATGCTTGCCACACAGATGTTCTCCATGCTAGAATCTTTCGAACAAAAATAATATTAGTTTGAGAACGTTCCGAATTTTGTAATTTTATATATGTCACAGTTCAAGTGTACACTTTTGTTTGTTTACACTCATATTAGTTTGGGTATACTCAAATTATCGATTTTAGTTTGAATGTCAACTGTCAAATTTTACCTACATATAATTGCGTCTAAACTAAAAACGGACGTCATAAGTATCATGCTTGGGTTAGGTTGGGTTAGAGTTTTAGCTTGAGTTATGAAAGTTCAAACTGACACGACGGGTAGACATTACGCGTATTTCGCAATCATTAGGTGACATACCAATTTCCACCTTATTCATATTTAGCATAAGAGTGTTATCTGTGTGCAAACAACTTAAATTGTCGTACCGCACTAACAATTGGACTAGAGCTGTTACAAGGAGCATAAACAGACTAATTTGTTCGTGCATAAATGAAGTGCACACTCAAACTATAATATATACACTAGTCGAGTAGTCTACTTCAACTATATATATATAAACCCGCGATAGCGCGGAAGCGATCCACAAAGAGTTTAAATAAAATACAATCCTTATATTATCATCAATGTAACAAAGAACGATTACGATTCCCTTACATTTTAACATTCCCAGATACACAACGCATTAAGCAAATTCGACATTCGAACGTCTATTCCGCCCAAAAAAAAAAACATGGATACGTTCGCGCGAAAGCCTTAACGACCGGTCGCTACAGCGCTTTCGGCAATGTCCTGCGTTTCACGTCGAACCGTACACGTGTACGTGTTTTGACGTGAGGGATAGGAACGGGATATGCCCGATGTATCCTGCTCGGCTGGCAGAATGCTCGCGAAGCCTCGAAATTTCCGGCTCGACGCTCGTCTCGATCGCGATACCGAAATGTTGCTTGTTCGCACATAAAAACAGGACTATAATAAAAAATTTTTTAGGCGCAATTGGATGGGGTGGTTCTGGTTGTTCGTTTTCAATTTTTTTTAATAGTGTGTGTGTATTATAATATGTTATTTGTTTAAAGTGTTTGATGTATATATTATTGAGTCTGGTGCTATGTTTGATACAATATAAATTAACCTTCAAGGCAAATATCCATATTATCGCTCACGCTCTCTATAAAGACTTATCTTTTATATCTATTTGTTTTATTTTTTTTATAAACGATTTTTCAAATACAACGGGATTAGATTATATATCGTTGAAGTTTAATAATCAGCTTAGAGAACGTATCTATTTTTATTCAATTGTTATTATAAACATCACCGTATCAATCTTACGATTTATAATATAATTTTGATATTCACTAGAAATTGATTAATTCTATTAAGGACGTTATTTAGATTATGTTTTATATCATTAGAAGTTTAATAATTAGCTTAATGAAGATATTCATTATTATTCAAAGTACACTCAATCCTCTTTTACATGGTTTTTTTACAAGGTTCTAGGAAGAAGAATCGATTATTTTTTACATTTTAAATAAAAAAATTCGATGATGAAATTTTTTGAAATTGATGAAAGTTCTATCCACATATCTCTAATTTTTATATGGTCATCATAATTTTTTTTTACCCGGTAGTCTCTGGAACGTTTAAATAATAAAATTTATAAATATTTTTGTATAATTTGTCGTAAAACTATCGAGACCGATAACAAAAATATTGTCAGGATGAATTTTTTTTATGATTTTAATGATGATCCCCTATATATAATAGCGGATTTTTGTGTATCTGTGTGTCCGTCTGTTCGATGACGCTCGCGACTTTTTCGCGAATATGGTCTTCCCCATATGGTTATGATTCGGTGGTACTGCCTCTGGCTTCGCCTATATGTCGTAATTGTGTCAATAACAAATGAACTGGTTTTATTTATTACGGGCATTGGGTAGCCTCTACCCCTGGCTTCACCTGTATGTCACAAACAAATAACAAATGAATTATTTTGATTTTATTAATCAAATATCAAATATTCAAATCGGGTACACATTTCGAGTTCACACAATCGGGTTTTCACATTTTATCGTTTTCCGTTTC
>JAOXNN020000028.1:2467012-2488397 GCA_028571205.2 Hydropsyche betteni | reverse complement strand
GATCGCGCGGGGGGACAAGAATCAATTGCACATCCTCGGAGTGCTCCGCCAGCATCGCCAGCGAAATCTCGCAGACCCCCTTGTCCTGCCACTCCCCCGCCAGCGTCCCCATCCTAACCGTAACCCGAACCGTGTACGGCTTCGTCTCCCCAACCGCCAAGGGGCCAGTGCTGATCGTCACTCCGCCATCCCACACGCCATTGCCGTCACTGTCGGTGGCGATCACTAGTCCCGTCGCGGGATCGATGAGTTCGAGCCTCCAGTCCGCGTTGGCCGGATTCAGAAGCTCGAGTTCGGCGCGAAGCGTCACCGCGAACGAATCCGTAGTTGTGCCCGTGTTCTTCACGCTCTGGGTGAAGAGGATCGTCGTGCCCGCAGGGGTGGTGGGAACTGCGACGAAGCCCGCGTTGTTCGGTTCGACTGTGACGCCTGGCCGCGCAACGGCGTCAATAACCGTGGAATTGATGCCCCCCGGGTTTTGCGTGCTGGTGAAGGTGGCGGTGTTGCCCACCTGGCCGTTCAGCAGCTCCACTCGGGGCGCGGTCGCCTTGACCTGGCTGTTGGTGGCTGACAAGTGTTGCAGGCTCACCCGCGTGTCGCTGTCCAACACCAAGGAAACCGAGCTGGCCATGCCACCAGCGGTACCGGTGGCCGTGACCTGCATGGGCTGCTGCGGCTGGGGCGTGCTGGCCACCACATCCATGCGCTGGCTTTGCAACTGCAGCAGCTGCCCTTGCAGGCGCAGGGGGGCGAACGCGGCCCGAGAGTGTTTACGCGAGGCGGGGGCGTCGCGGGTGGCAGCCCTGCGAAGCCAAACGTCAACAGGCCGCGCGGTTCGCTCTCCTCAATGGCGCGCGCCCGTCGGAGGCTTCCGTGTCCGCTTCGGCGGCTTTGAAAGAAACGGACGCGGACTTGGCTATGTGTTTGTTTACATTTTTTCGGGTGCCCCCCCCCCCGCGCGGAACCCCCCCCTCGTTTCGGGTGCATCGCACGTTAATTATGTAAACACTGGTATGTAGAGCCGATGTTAATAACATCGGTCGTGAATTTAAAGTTTGACGAAATATATCGATAACGCAATATGATGTCAATTTTTTTTAATTAAAATAGAATAAATAAAATGAAATTTGTTAACGGAAAACGTTAAAATGTGAAAATATTTAATTATCGCCAGAGGGTGTCGCTTTGGAGTATCAATCGCTTCATCCGATTCGGAATAATATCCCCTATCAACAATTATTTTGTTTAATAACGCGATTATAGCCGTTAACGTAATGACCATACAGACCAAAGTTGGATTTCGAGATTTTCGAGTTCGAGAATTATGTAAATAGTGATAATAGCCGTTATTTTAGTGGGCATACAGGCTAAATTGGAATGACAAAGCAAGTAGTAACGTCGGCTACCTGATGCTCGTACTCGATTTGAATATTTAATTAATAAAATCTGTTCATTTACTATTACGACATATAGGCAAAGCCAACGGCCGTAGGTAATAAGCATCATATTTTAGACGTTAACCATATACTCATAAATACCGTATTCGCGAAAAAGTCGCGAGCGTCATCGAACGAACGAACACACACAGAAATCCGTGATTATGTATAGGGGATACAAGACGGGTGGGTTAACGATGATGATTTTTTGATTGTATACTATGTGTCGTTTTTAAATAAATTGTTTTAAATGCCTGTTTGGTACTTTTGACGTATACGATCGCGTAGTGGGTGGCGCATACGTACACAACACGATCACCGATTCGCAGCGAAATTGTAAAGCGCATCTACACTATTTAAAAATTTTGTTATTTTTCAAACGACGTACTTTCTTTTTGGATAAACTGAACGTAAGTGTTGGTCGCAAAGGTCGCATTTCTCAGTAAACTTTATTTTATGTCTCAGTCAAATTCGAACACGTTGAGGAGTAAAGATGAACGTATCTTATTCAATCGGGTATTCAGATCAAGTATAAAACATGTCATATTGTATTTCAATATACCTTATAGTGTAGGTCGCGCTTTACTCTGGATACAAATTGCATAATTTGACAACCACTATGTGATTGTGTATTTCAAAAGTGCCTAATATTTTTATCGATATGTATGAAAAATAATGTAAATAAGTATACAAATATGCACTATGGAAAAAAAAATGTAAATAAACTGTATCAACTGATGATATATTTCTAAATATATACAAATATTTTATAATTTTTTTAAATGCTGATATTTCAGAAATTAAAACCCCGTAATACGATTCTGATTTGTTATTTGTGATATGAGTTTAGTGACCGAAAAAATTAAAAAACGATTTGTATAAAATATTTTGTGATACTTTCGGCTTATATGGGACCATCATTCTCCTTCGCACTCATGTCGACAAAATTGCTGATTTTCTGTGAAATTATAAAGCAGATCCACACTATGTTAAAATTCGATAATGTTTTTTTTTAAATTATGATGACAATTTAAATAAATATGTTGCGTTGCATTTTTTTTATTGAAAAATGCAGTCTTTTCCCAAAAGGAAAATAAACATAGAATTATAAAATATAATAAAAATAATAAAATACAATATTTATAAAATGTCACAATGTAACAACTTTGAATTTTAAAATATGAGCAAATACCGTAACATCTAAAATACAACAATGTGTGATTTTTCAAATTACAGGATGAACCAAAAAAGCAGTGCGAAATGTCAACAGAGGATGAATCTTCACAAGATTCTAAAACAGACGCCGTCAAAGAAACGAAAGATAATGGCGATGTGAAATCTGCCGAAGACGAAGCCGACGATAAAAAGGATAACGAAGGTATGTTGGTTTTATTTTTGTTAAATCAACAATGACGACGTCACAAATGTATCGATAAACGAATAATTCTATTTTAGATGATAAATCGACAGAAAATGGGAAACCCCCCATTGAAGAAGTAAAATTGGATGAGATCAAAGTAGACACAGAGAAAGAACCAGAAAAGAAGGGTGAAAACGGCGAGACTCACGAAGACGAAGACGAGAAAAAACCCAATGATGTGAAAAAGAAAACAGTTTCCAAAAAAGATGTATGTGTTTTTTTCTAGACAGTTTTTTTTCGAAACGCATTAAACGTTTCTTCATCCTATATTTATTTTAATTCAGGAAAGTGAGGCTGACGAAGAAGATGAAGAGGGGGAAGAAGAGGAGGAAGAAGAAGAAGATATAGAAGAAGAGGGAAAGCCCAAGTTTGTGGATTTTTTTATAGTAAAATTTCAATTTAATTTTTTTTATCGGTCCGATATTGATTGTTGTTTTTTGTGACAGAGAAAAGAAGGTGGCTAAAAAAGAAAAGTTGAAAAAAGAAGGCGAAACCGATAAGGAAGAAGACGATGAAGAGGACGAAGAGGGTGAAGAGGAGGAAGAGGGTGAAGAAGAAGAGGAAGAGGAAGAAGAGCCTCAGCCTAAAAAAGTTAAAAAAGAAGTAAAATATCTTTAATTTTAACTATTTATACATATATAGATATGTCTATTTTTCTGTTTAATTAAATATTTTTATTTTATTCAGCCCACTGAACCACCTGTACCCATACCGGCTGGAAAAGGCCTTCCTCTGGGTCATATTCCAAATGTAGAAATCGCAATATCGAGGTTTAAAATAGAAGATTTGAAGTTCATGCATCAATTTCTTTATAATGTATGCATCATTGTTGTTACGATTATTATTCAAAGTGCGATATGCTCAATTATGTTTTTTTTTTTAATTATTTTAGCAAATTTGTCGTACAAATCTCATTAAGCGGAATATTAAAAAGTTCAAAGGCTACGAATTCGATAAGGACTCTTCCGACTACAAGTCAAAGATTGAGGAAGTTTTGAAATTTGAACCTAAGCAACAGAGAATGCTATGCGAAATGCTCGACTTGGATAAGAGAGGTAATTTTTATTTATTTATTAATTTGAACTAGAAAATACGAATATCATTTAATTAATTTTTTTTCTAAAGGTTCGCCCAACGACTTGGCATCTAGAATTGTTGGTTTTCTTCTCCTCCCTAAAAACTCTTCTCCACATGCTCGCGGTGCTGTCAAAGAAAGACCCGTTGCCGATCACGCTACACCAGGAGGTAGACCTCGAAGAAGTGCAGCTGTTAAATTCCATAATAGAGGTAAACATTGAATAATTTCTCATTATATTAACACTTTACCGACGGTATAAAGGAAGCGTAATTGTATATTGACGAGCAAAGTCGGATCTATTTGAGGACACGACGTTAATACTAGTAAGGATATCAAACTTCAATATTATTCACTATTTTAGGTTACTCAGATGAAGAATATGAAACGGACCCTGAAACCAAGGTGCGTGGACCCAAAGTAGCAAAAGATGATTCTGCCGATTCTGACGTATGTTTTCATTTGTACGTTTAAGATAAAATGTGTTTATTCAATTTTAATGTTTTTTTTTTATAATTAAATTTCAGGGGTCTTATAATCCTAGTGGTTCTGGTCAAGATCCCGATTCAGATTTCGATCCGACTGCTGAAGAAAGTGTTGGTACTGTTCGTAAAAGAGGCAGACCAGGCCGTCGGAGCTCTAAGCCTGGCAAAAGGCGTGGACGTCCCAAGAAAGGAACAAAGGTATATTTATTGTCGCCATTCGTTCTTTTCCAGAATAAAAAATACAATCTCTTTTTTTATAATTAGATCGTGTCTAAAAGAGGACGCGGTAGAAGACCAGCACAGAGCGAATCGGAAGACGAGAGCGAAAGCGAAAGTGGATCTGATCAAGGCAGCGATTCTGACAACATGGACTCAGACGTAAGTATTCGAGCCGTTTGAAAATTGATTGTTCCTTGAAAGCATTGGGGAATTGCTTTCGAGGAGACACGTTTTGAGCTTTAATTTACACTGTTGGTCTGTGGCTAACGCAGCCTTTAATGCAGGAACCCCCGAGCAAACGTGGACGTGGCGCTGTTTCTGGTCGAGGAAGAAAACCTGGAATTAAGAATAACAAAGCCATCGCCGTTAAAAGGAAAGCCCCGCCTACACCAGGTAAGAATCGAATCGGTAAAAACAATCAAACTCATTTCAAAATGTAATTAACAAATGCGATTTGATAGTCAAAAAGAAGCCAGGACCAGCTTCACTAACCAAATCCAAGCCAGGTCCAAAGAGTGCCACTGGTAAGAAACGTAGAGCGTCTTCGTCGGAAGACGAGGACTCTGAAGAAGAAGAAGGCTCGGAGGAGGAAGAAGGATCCTCCGAAGAAGGCAGCGAGGAGGACGAACCCATCTCATCTCAGCCCGCTGCGAAAAAAGGAAAACATCCGCCGACCGTAATTTGACATTCTTCTCGTTTCTTAATTCGTTTTAGAGTTGATTGTAATGTAAGTTCGGTTATTCCAGGACGAAGAAATAAAGAAATATGTCAAACAAATCTTAGAAGGAGCCAATCTCGAAGAGATAACGATGAAAACGGTGTGTAAACAGGTGTATAGTCATTATCCAGATTTCGACCTTGCACACAAAAAGGACTTCATCAAGGCCACCGTCAAATCGGTAATAAACAGCGATGGATTCCTTTAGTGAAAACATTGCGTCTTTATATAAAAAGAAAGATATGTATCGTTTTTCACAAACTGATACGTATTATAACGATCGCATACATTTTATTTTCGCTTTTGTTTTACTTTTTTCTTTTTGTTTTCAGTGTATTTAAAAATCTAAAATATAAAGTTAAAAATATATATTATATATGTATTGAAATGAAGATGAGTGGCTTCCTAGAATTAAAAATTTATATATAAAAATAAAACATCTAAAAAAATACCACATTAGGCGCTCAAACCATAAGGTACTCTATATATGTATACTAGATATATATAAATTGCCTTAATATTATTGTCCGAGTATATTGCACGCGACTGAATATGTTTGTTTTATTCTTTTTTTGGTTATCGGTAATGTGGATGTTTGTTTTCTTACGATTCGATTAATTTTCTCACAATTTCACTAACATTCTTATCTATTTTCTATTTTTTTTTTAAATTATTTACTGTAATTTTCCCATATGAATGATAAAATTGGTGAAGGTCAACTGTATTTAGAACACATTTGTTTCACTTGTTATTATATTTTCTACTTTATCAAAGCGTGATGCATTTCGAAGTTCGATACATTAATTTGAAACGAATTTTGCATTGTATCGGTGATTAGATTTATATATATATCGTTTCGTATCACAAGTTCTGTTGCCACTAATGAAAAAATGTTAACTATCGTAGCTTTGAATTATTATATATATATATTTGGTTTTAATATATACGTTTTGATTTCAGTTAATATCATCGTGAGCTGTCTAAAAATGCGCCAACATACACACCCACACACAAAACAAAAATTTGATTCATAGGCTCGAATAGTTCATCACTAAAAAAAAATCAAAATAATTAAGGATGGATTAACAACACATTCATAGAAATTTTAAGTTAGATTTAAGTGTAATCTATATTTACCTTTACATACTACATATTAGGTGTAACGTTAAATTGACTATTATTAGTAGTGTGACAAGAGGGGGATATCAACAGCCGATTCAATGGAAAATAGTTGGCGAGATCAGTAAAAATGAAATTGGAAACGTTCACGGTGTCGAGTCAGTGTTCTTTAGATCTAATTGAAGTTTTGATCAAATAGCAATTCGCTGCATTAAAAACATATATATGTATGTATAGATGGGATTAAATTAAGGGGTAAATTGATTGCCTTATTTACCTTTGTAATTTTTTATCATCTCGTATGATCGCACGTTTTTATTATATTTGTTTTGTGTAATTTGGATATTTTTGGCAGCCGATTGAACACAAGACCGTCGTCGCTAATCTAAACGCGGTAAATGTTAATGTGTATATTTTATTATTGTCCTTTTTCGGCCATCATCATATTGTTAATTCTATTGAAAGCTATTTTTATTATTATCGGTTTCGCATAAGGAAAAGTTTTTATTTGGTCCCTACTTAAAAATTTTGAGTAGTTTGCATGTATGTTTTGAAAATGTTCCGATGAGAAATACATTTTATAAAGTTTATGTAAATTGGTTTTTTTTAATATGCATAATATATTTTTTTCAACGAGAACTTAAATATGAGTTTTCAGAATGCTGTATTCTCGTTGATTTTTTTATTTTTTTATTTTATCAACATTTTTTCATATGTATCGAACATGCTCGTGTATCTGTACATATGTCAATAGTGTGGAAAAATGTTATAGGTTTTTTTTAAAATAATCTGACGATTGAATTTATGATTCCTGACTAGTTTGTAAAGGTGAAAAAAAAAATAATTTGAGCACATGTTGAATGTTTTCTTTTTTTTGTGTAAATCTTAAGGAAATAAACTTCATTGAACATTTTTTATTTTATTTTGTTAATCGATTGTCTTGCATGAAGCTAACAAATGTATTTCCAAACCACTCTAATTCGCACCCCCGTTCACCCTTTAAAATATTAAAATCGATTTATATAGAAGCATCGATGTACAATAATAGTACAAAAAAAATATCCCATTCGGTTAAGTGTATAAATTTACGAAAGAAAAATTGGATATTTTTTTTATCGAATCCATTCGTAGCGCACTCTTCTGCATTTCAGCACCGAGTTGTCTTAATGTTAACAACTGATCGTTGTCAATTCAAAGTCCACTCGCATTGTGTGTGTCTATCGAGATTGTCTCGTAAGTGAAGGTATTTTTGTACAAGTATTCCTTATTTTACGAAGCCAAAGCGCGACTGTATCAACGTACAGTCGGCGGCGTCCTGATTCAAGGAATTATTGTAATATATTGTGAAAATCTCAAGCATGCGGTTTTTCAGATCGGATCGGACGTTTGAGATTTCCAAACCGTTAATTTTAGGCTTTCCAAATCTTGACCATAAATTAAAAATTATTGGACGTTGATTGAATAGTCAAGTGTTTGTAAAAAGTAGTAGAATTACTGTAATTTTTTGTTGATCTAATATTGAATGTGCATTTTGTATATTTAAGGGTACGCATTGTAATATTTTTTCCGGTAGATACAAAAGCTTGTAACTTTTCATAAATAGTGTAAAAATTATCACTGCAGTATGATAGAAACCTTTTTTACTACTCTTAAATGTTTTGAATATATAATTCGTGTACAAACGATTGTGTTGTCGAGCCGCAGCGAGGTTTCTATTGTATTTCGAGCCATTTTCCGTTTGAATGTTATTATAAAGCGATCGATTATCAGGAATATTGTTAATATACAAAATGAATTTCTATTTTGTGATAAAAGATGTGAACCATCAGCAGAGACATTATGTCGAATGTAAATTGTACATTTCCATATATCCCTTTTTTGAGACGGAGGTTTTTGTGCTATTATGAGTTCAGTTCAGCATTGAGTCGTTAGTCAAATTATTAAGATGTAATAAAACTAGAGAAAGAGAAACAATTCATTCAATACGCTGTTTCGTATGTTACTTTTCTTGTAGTTTATAGTCGGAAGGAAAAAATATAGGATCATGTTGAATTTTTGTTTACTGGTGTCAGTAGATATTGATATTTTAATTTTTTTCTCATTGTCAATGATACGAGCACGCCTTTGTAATAAGTGTGAACGTCGGCATGTACGTATCATAAATAATAATATATTTTTAATATTGTACACTTTTTTTTGATGGTCACTGTTTTAGATTCCAATACAAATCTTATACTCATGTGAGAGAGTAATGATTTTGTCATTTTTTTATTATCATCCACAATTCCCGAATTCCATCAAAAGTTTTATCATCGGTAAGTATCTATGAGAAGAAATATTCGAAAAGACGAACGTTTTTTAAATAATATATTTATTAAAACAGGTCAAGATTCACATTTTATATTCAGTATTTACGAATATATAGCGACGGTTTTGTTGTGTTCAGGAAAAACTGATGATTCCGTTCGACTTGAGAGTTATGGTGTTTTCAGCTGTTTAAATTAGACATTTAAAGAGGCCAGCTCTTTCTAAACTACACAAACTTACAAAACTAATGAACCATGTTCTTAAATTTAGCGTTATTTATTTTTTTTCATACATAGATTAAAGTATACATCAAACTATCACGTTAGCTTATCACATTTATTATGCACACAATATGTACTTGACACAGAGCCGACGCAAGCAAACTTACGATTCATACTTCTTATTATTAAGCAATTTGCTCAAATACAATACGTAAATAAATGTTCTTAATATGTCTTGAATCAGAATCGACTTAGTATTTATATTGATTTTTGATAGCATATTTTGTTATTTTTTATAATATATTTTATGGAATGTAACTACGGTTGAATTCCAATTTTGAAAACCCTCGATATATAAAATGTTAGTATTTGATCTCTAAACATCAGGTATTGGAACACTTTATATTATTTAAATGAATATAAATAGATTTTGTAACAGCAAAAAATTTTACAACTTGAATATGAAACAATAACGATTTCTAAATTCAATAAAACCTTATAATAACACCAATCAAATATTACAAATCAGCTTAAAGCTCCTAACCAAAATATTTTATTTACAGACAGAAACTATTGATTATCACGATACAACGAGCTGATTATAATGATGTTGCTCTATATCAACTTAACGAATTATTGTCTACAGCTTGTTTTCATATTTAATTACAAATATTACATTAAATACACTATATAAGTTATGGGTAAATATGATAATATTTAATTGTTTCTTTCTAAATGTATCGTGTTTATACCGCCATTAGATTTCAAACAAATGTTCGTTAAAGCATTTATAAGTACATTTGTAAATAATAGACTTTTGAAACATTTTTTAATCGGATCGAGTTTTGCACCAGCTCGTGGGGCGAATTTTAAATTATTGCTTCGTCTATTTTTTTATAAACATTCAGTGAGTTTCTACACAACGTTTTTTTTTTTCAAATAAATTTTACAATATACTACGTACTTAAACATATTAAATGGATACAACGTTTGGCATATGTACACTAGAATAAGTTGAACATGAAATACAATTACAAATAATAGCAATAATCAATCGATTGTGGCAATGTTGTAATATTGTCAACGTTTCATTAACGACTGCACAAAGCTGCGTCGCTGCGATTCGACATGACTTTTTCATCCGTCGGATAAAAAAGTTTCTTGTCTTCGGCTTCGCTAAACAGAAGATTCCATAAAAATTTGTTCAGCATCTTACACATATAGCCAATGTCTCCAAGAGAATCTGCTGACGACTTTAGTCCTTTTGATAGCTTCGTGCTCGTCTATCGGAGATATACTCAATGCAAATCTCTGA
The DNA here is from genome assembly GCA_028571205.2 of Hydropsyche betteni. Classification (NCBI taxonomy): domain Eukaryota; kingdom Metazoa; phylum Arthropoda; class Insecta; order Trichoptera; family Hydropsychidae; genus Hydropsyche; species Hydropsyche betteni. The sequence continues at coordinate 2,478,082 of JAOXNN020000028.1, read as the reverse complement.
AAAACAATTGATATGTGAAATCGGATAAGATGGTTTCTATTATGTAAGATAGTCTTACTTCTCTGCAAGTTCCTGGTGTTGAACATAGACGATAAATCGCCATAGCCGGTATCATGAGGACTGAACTGAGAGCCAAAGTCCATCCGACCCATTCGGCCCACCATGGATACGTATACTGTTGATATTGCAGTGGTTGATGATACAATAATCCAAATGTAACCACGCCCTGAAATCAATAAATTATTTAAAAATAGAAACCAATTTTGAATTCTATAATATTTAAAAATTTGCTGACTATGATAAAGGATGGGCTTATGAATTTCCAGCATATTCTCCAATATAAGCCCGGCTTAAAACCGAGCATTTGTTCTACATCTTTTGAAAATTTATCCAAACCTAATAAAAAAGTGTATATTTGAATAATTATTTCACTGATTAACAATTTATTAGAATACAAAAAGTACCGTAAAACCAAGACACTGCAAGAGCTTCAAACAGAGCTGAACACAGTAAAGATATCCCAGCCGAGTACGTGTCTAATAAATGAAACATATAAATACCTCCCTGAAATAATACAAAAGCAAAAGATATTCAAAATTGCAATACTCAACGCTTTCCAATTGCCGATATATCATATCATAAATACATACATGTATCTATACTATATCATACATGTGCATTTTACCGGAGTGACATTCAAGCAGGCGACGCAAAAGGAGAAGCCGACCGCGCAGAAAGTGAACTTTTCCCTCGCATGCTTCATATTAGAGAATAATCCTTTGAATTCATCCATCAATCCAGTAATGACACATTCCAATCCTCCCATCTGATTTAATACAAAAAGAATTAGATTATAAATCTTCAAAATAAACTTTTTGAGTTTTTAAAAATAAAATCTTACTCCGGAATCAAGTCCAAGCATTATCAGCATGAAGAAGAAAAGCATAGCCCAAATACTGGCACCTGGTAAAGTAGCTACTGCTTCAGGATATACTTGAAATACCAATCCAGGTCCTGAAATATTGTTATTATATAAATAAATTGTTTAAAATGTGGTTAAAAATATTTTATATTACCTTCCGTTGCTACCGAACTTATTGGTACTCCTTGTTTATGAGACATGAATCCTAGATATGTGAAAATCACAAATCCCGAAAAGAATGAAGTGAAACAATTTACAGCAGTCGTGATCAAACAATCCCTAAATAATACAAATATGTATTATGATCTATTTTCATATTAAAATATATGTAAGATTACCTGTAACAATTATTGTGGAAAGTATTATAACTGGCATATGAAAGATGTACTCCAAATCCTGCACCGACTGAATAGAATATTTGAACTGCAGCATCAACCCATACCTAAAAACAATAAATATTAAATCAAAATAATAATAATTGATTTTCAAAATTAGAGTACAAAAACGAAACCGAAGAACGCACCAATCATTCGACACAATCAATTCATGTTCATTCAACTTTTTAAGTATCAAATTAAACCTTTAATAAATCAAAAGTAAATACTTTTGAAATCGTTGTCAATTGTCATATCACAATCAAAGGTTTAATTTGAAGTCTAAAAGGTTGAATTTGGAGTGTAAAAGCTATAATCCATATTCTATAGTATAAAATCCATGGATAAGTATAATATATTTTAAAATGTTTATTTTTTATTCAACTTAAAAAAAGATTATTATGAAAATCTCTTCATTTCCGGCCCATATCTTAATACCTTCACAGAAGTTTTGCTTCAAAATGTACATACAAGAAGATTGAAACTTTTTTCAAATTCAATTTCTCGATTTGCACGGCTAATACAATCCGAAATGAAACATGCTCATATTACGCGAACTGATGATCCGTGAATAAAAAAGGGCTCGGTTTCGATAAGGATTCGGCTCCTTTGACGGGATTCAATCGTATAAAGGAAAAATAACGAAAGGAAACGACCCTATCTCGGTTAGGGATGCGATTCTTATTTCCTTCCCGCGAGGTTACGGGTTTTACGCGCGATGAAAACTTCTCATTTGCGGTGGTGTGAATTCGCTCGAAAATAACATTATGGGTTCTGTATTTGTTAAACAGCTTATTCAGAAGCCGAAAAAAAGGGTTTTTAGATGTAAAAAAATTGTGAAGTAACGAGTTAATCTTTTTTTAAAAAAAGTAATATAGATTAAATAAAAATTAAAAATGGTATTTTTTGGAACGGCTTATTTTTTATGTTTTCCTGATAGATGTTTAAATACTGGTACATGGTCAACCACTGGTACATTGTCTTAGTTTAAACCAATGTGTTTAAAGTTTAAACTCGTTGATTTATGAATGGCTCAATTATTTCAGCTTCTTTAATATTTCAGAAGAAATAAATGAAAAATTGATTATGTGAAAGTTTATATTCTGATATGCGAAAGTGCCATGCAATATTACATCCTATTTTTTTTTTATTTGAAGGAAACTCATGGTTTATATTAATGAAAAAATAAAATATTCAATCAATCGATATTTGATAACGATTAATTATCTCAATTAGAAGATAAACATAGCTGGTGTTTCAGTAACAAAATAACATCTATTATAACACAATTATCTTAATTCGTCAAACATGTAATTCGATCTCGTGAAAAAATAATAAATAAAAATATAATAAAAGCTATCGTAACGGCCATGACTCGATGCGTTGTCCGGCTCAAGTGTATTGTTCGAAACGCCTTTTCTTCTAATATGTTTTTTGATATAACGAAAAAATTGATACGCGAGTTTAGTTCCAAAATGCTTCGCGTCACTTTTTTTTTCATTTCGCCGCAACACAAATCTTCAAAAATACTTTTCTAGATCGAATACACGATTCAATCTCAAATATGGATATTCATTTGAGATTGAATATAAAATATTGAAAATTCAAAAACACACCGTTCGTCGATCCGACAATACGCAGAATGCGCATTATCTATTCGAAAAAAATGTTGAACGGGCAAGAATTCACATTGTGAAAACGCCATTTTTCCGATCGGCCATGTCTCTTTTCGAGGGCGAACAACCGCGGCGACATCCGAGCGCCTCTCGAGCGCAATACAATATTTTCCCTCGGATATTCCGCTTTGAAGTATTGTACGAGCGGGCGGCCATTATTTTATTGCGCAGCGGCCGGCACAATGGCCGCCCCGAGAATTTCCAATCGAATTCCTCGACAGAGCCGTTAAAAATCCCCGATATTCATTATGGATTGTAACGGTGTGATGTGGTGGTTGCGAAAAGTCTAAATATACTGTATCAGGTTGTAACTTTTGAAATGTCCGATTTTTTTTAGTGGCCAATAAAACGCTATGACTTTTTCGATTTTCGAAATTGGATCGATTTGCATCGAGAGTCTTCTGCCAACGATTTGGTAACGTGTTTATAAAATTCTGTATTTTTGGAGGGTGCGAAGTCACTTGAATTGGTCAAAATTTTCTGGTGGAGGAATGAATCTATTTTCTTAAAAAAATGATAACGATCGCAGAATTAGTAGGAGAATAAGCAGGGTGTCTCATGTTTTGAATTTTTAATTCCGTTAATAAAGAGGCCTTGCGTTGTCATGAAGAAATATTTTTTTTTCACCTTTCCTGTGTTAACAAGATGTCTTCAAATGATTATGGGGCTAACTTTGATGTCTGCTGATTATTTTGAACGATACCCCTCAAATTTTTATCGTTGACGAAAGTTTGAAAAAACCAAGAGGCTCATTTTCGAGGTTAAAATTTCCCGAATGAAATTTTATAAACCGTCTGCAAACACTTTTTTAATTTACGATATCTTTTCAAAAGCTAAATTGATGGTTTTTGTGGATAGTGTTATTTTATGTTTAGACCTAATCTCACACAAATCTCTTATCGACACCATATCGTTTAGGGGCAAAAAAAAATTGATAAGTCAACCTACAAATCAAAAATAAATAAAGAACACGATTCTTTTAATATCAAAAATGGTTTACTATTCACGTCCTGTTCCAAGGATTATCTGCTTTTCACCGAGTGGATTTCGGTCCTTTTAGACGCAACAACATAATATATGTTTTAAACGAAAAATATCGAAGATCCTATTCGATGTAATGAATCGTATGACGAGGGCAAAAGTGGCGAAATCCCGCGTTTCCGCCATATTTTTTTTTTCAGTTATTGTTCATTTCGAATTTATTTCCTCTCTTCGGGGGCTATCGAGTGTTAACCTGTTCGGCCAGGTTTTTATCCCCGCGGGAAATATGGCCACAAAAATGAATATACACGTTCAAAAAATATCGGATCACTTTTTCTTCAATGGGTTTTTTTGCCCTTTTTCCGATTCGATGGAACAATTTTTTTATTATTCTAAGAGGATTTTTTTTAAGAAGAAATTGCAGTTTTTTTTTTAATATAATATAATAACTAAATTTCAAAATGAAATCAATATAGAATGATTAATTGAAACTTTAGTCTATGATACGTTATTTATGTTAGTACCGTAGTTTGAAGTTTTGATGTATTAAAAATAAGATTCTTTGCAATAATTAATCTTGAATAAACACACCTGGGTATCAGCAAGTCGAGCAAGTTGAGGTCTTAGATAATATGCAATTCCTTGAGCAGCACCAGGTAATAAAAGACCACGAGCCAATAATAAAGATAAAACGACATAAGGAAGAGTAGCCGTTGCCCATACCACTTTACCTAAAATAATATAAATAAAAAATATAAATTTAAATTGAAAAAAATAATATATTTTTTAACATACCGGAAGATTTGACGCCTTTGAACAACGACAAGTACAGCATGCTGTAAACTGCCAATAAACACAAAACCAATTGCCATTTAGGCAAACCAAGATCGTGTAGTCCGGCAGATTTTTGCATTTCGAGTACAGCTCGACTGAAAAAGTTAAACGTATATATTTTCCATATATTATTTTTATAATAAAAGTTTAACTCACTGGAAGAATTCCGAAGCTGGCGTATATTTGTTGAGGGGTTCTAAAGGTTGTGTGATATTCGACATTGAATAAGTGTCGTTGAAGTTCAGAGATGTGGAATTGTCTTCCATGCTGTTGTCCCAACAACTATTCGAGTTCCACGTGTTGTTGCAGTGGATCCATGGTAGTTCTGAAGTTGCTGACGATACGAGGAAGTATAGAGACCATCCTGGAAAAATTGCATTTTAAAAATTTTGTAATTATCAATACGAATCATAACAATTACCGATGATGACGTTGTAATAGAATGATACGTAGAAGGCAACCATAACAGCGCAAAATCCAACACCTGTAAAATTTCATATTTTTCATGATCGAATAAAAAAAATATGTTAAATTCAAACGATTTTATACCTTTGAATAGTGGACATATTTTCCATAAGGATATAGGACCTTGGCGATTGAACTGTCCCAAGATCAGCTCCATGTAAAATAACGGAACTGCACCGAACACCAACATCAAAGTGTAAGGAATAAGGAAAGCACCTAAAACGTATCGAATTGTGTATGTCTTGTTTTTTTTAAGAAACCGAACATTTAAAAATACATAATAAAATTTCATACCGCCACCATTTCTATAGCACAAATATGGAAACCTCCAAACGTTCGCCAAGTCAACAGCAAATCCTATTATACTCAGGAGGAAATCGGCTCCAGTTCCCCAAGTCTCTCTTCCGTCATCAGCTGATGAAATATAAGCCGATCATTAATTTTCAAAAGGACTTATCAATCTTTAGAGGACAATACGCACGTTTGGGATTCGGATTGTCCATGGTGGCGTCAGTTATGGATATCACTTGAGAGGTGTCTTCACCTTCGCCCACTTCCCTCGTCTCTTGGCCACTTTCTGGAGATTCGGTTAGGACTACACTTTGGACTATACACGAGTCCTCTTCGACTTGGACGAGCAGCTCCTCTTTATAAAGAACACCGTCAGTTTTGGACCAATCGATTTAGTCGGGTTCGAAATAAGAAAAAAATGCTTACTTTTAGGGTACAGGAGCGTGTTCGCCGATCCGTGGTGCTTCGAAGGTTTGTGACGACCTTTTGGAAATATGAAAATTAGTTTTGATGAACGTTTCGAATGATCCTCGTTTGATTACATGTCCATGTAACATTATATGCACGTAGATTCATCAAATATTCGAAGATAATGCGTCGTCCATTAGTAAGATTAGTTTTGCACACGAAAAATACGTGTGGATGAAAATAATAAACGTATGGCGTATCAAACTGGTATACTATACCATATTTCATTTACGAAATTTTGCATTTTATTTTGTGTTAATTATTCAATCATGATTGATGTTGATATTGTTAAACAAAATAAAGTTTATTGATTTGATACATATTTACTGTGTCAAGTCATTATTATTCAATCCATTACAATTCAATATTTTATGTAATGATTCAATATATTAATTTATTTGAACAAAAAAAAGAGAAAATTTTCGCGTATTTCCGAATAGTTTTTCCGCACAAGTAAACGTCCTCAATCGCGTTCAAATCCCATCATAATCGCACACAATAAATACAACATTTCTAAACATATCGTCAAAGGATAATAATGGCAAAGGAGAAGGACATTTAGTCGTACGTATTTCGGGTTACGACAAAGCGTTTCATTTCATTTTACTTTTTTTTCCATCCCCTAACTCAATATGGTACAACAAACGCACTTATATAATATATCGAGCCGGTTGAATTTCAAACGAAACTCGTACCTTTGATTGTTTATCATTACTCGTCGTTCTCGTGTTCTTACTATCGTTTTGATGGTACAGAGTGGTCGAGAAAGTATTTATGTATGTTTTAATTATTTTTATATATTATATTCCATATGGTAATTGTGTGAATTTAGGCTAATTGGATGATAAGTATTTTTTTCGTTTAGAAAATAAATATTTAATATAAAAATAAAGTGCATCCTCTTTATATAATAGCGGGTTTCTGTGTGTGTGTCTGTCCGTCTGTCTGTCTGTTCGATGACGCTCGCGATTTTTTCTTATTTTATTTTTTATGATGATGATGATGACGATCATATGTCGTAATTGTATCAATAACAAATGAACTAGTTTTATTAATTGAATATTAAATATTCAAATCAAGTACGGGCATAGGGTAGCTTCTACCTCTTACTTCGCCTATATGTCACAAACAAATAACAAATGAACTATTTTGATTTTATTAATTAAATATTAAATATTAAAATCGGGTACACATTTCGAGTTCACACAATTGGGTTTACACATTTTATCGTTTTCCGTTTCTTAACAAATTTCATTTCATTTTTTCTATTTTAATAAAAAAAAAATGACATTATATTGTGTTATCAATATATTTCTTCAAACTTTACATTAACAGCCGATGTTGTTAACATCAGGCCTTTATACTAGTTTGATGATAATAATGATTATAAAACCACAATGTATTCAAAAATTAATTAGCATCAGCGACTTGAGCGACTTACACGACAAATTAACGACTGCATTATCAACAATTTATCATACAAATCGTCATTACATTAACCTTGCATTTAAATAATTAATTTACGTATTATATTTAATATATTCTATATTTTTTAGACACACTGTATGTAGGCGTATTGTCATCGTGTATAATACGTATATTCGTCGTTTGAATAAACGTTTACGTGGCCCAAGTTTTCAGGTTTGAGGAAAATGGGATGAGACTTCTAGTACACAATTTAACGGTCTATTGGGCTGCTCGTCCGTCCGCAGTAGTTGAGGATTTGACAGGATCCAGTGCTTCTCAAACTGTAGTGCCAATTTCTAGTTGGTCAGAATATGGTTTTGGAATTTTGGAAAATCAGGGATAAATATGAAAGAATGGGTCAGTGAGGATATAGGGCGATTTGAGAAAACATTTGGGTTTATGCATTGAATATTTTAATGTTCTTAAAAATTCTTTCGTTTTTTATATGTTAAAAATAATCAATAAATTGATCAATCAATTTTTATCAATTTTTTGTATAGGGTTTTACAATAAGGATGCTCAATTTTAAAATGTACAGTAAAATTTGATGATTTGCACACGTTGTTCAACGCTATAACTTTTCATGATAATTTACTGTAAACTATTAAAAATTTTACAAATGTTACTTTAAAAATATGGTTGCTATAACCTAACAAATTTCGAGCGTCTCTATTGAAGAACCCTTCATAATACGTCAATTCGTCAGTTGAAAATAGGGAAAATTGCCCAACTTATAACAAAAACCATTTCAATAAAAAAAAAACCAAACATTTGAGAATCGCGTAATCGAAAAGTATTCATAAACTCACTTCTTAGTGGGACTCTTCATAGTTGAACGTCTCACATACGCAATAATTCGCAAATATGCGAATCCCCTTCACGTCGCAAAGAAATCTCGACGAGGACATAATATACAAAAGGATTCCTTCTCATTTGATGCTGAAAATATTTTTCATGCGAATTTTATTTTGCCTACAGGTACAAAGTGGTCATGGAAATATATAAGATCGCATCACGAGCCTGTATATTATATAGGATTTCGATCCGAAGACCGTGAACGGTACCGGGATTGAAAAAAGGGAAGTTGTTCGTCTTGGAGTGGATTTTTTTACGTTTTCTGAGAAAAAAATGACGATCGAAGATGTTTTCCGATTCGTGTGCAATTCGTTGATTGTGCCCATCGATCGCTTTTGATGTATTAGTGTTTTGCTAAGAGCTTTGGGAAAAATTCGAGATGGGTTTTTCTATTTGAAAAATTAATTTGACGAGTCTAAAAAGTGATGATAATAATTGAATCAATCTTACAATATTGTAGATATATAAAACATCTATGAAATAATTATGTAATATAACTTTTCTTTGTTGGTAAATTATGTCGAATCTGTTAGGGAAAATTAATATAAAAAAAGTAGTTTTAAATTTTCAAAGATGTTTTATAGAGCTTTAAAACATAATAAGATTATAAGAAAAATTGACGTGAAGAATTTTAAATTTTAAATCGATCTAATTATTATTCGTTTAATTGAAACTTTATTTGAATGACGTATTAAAAAACTTACTTCAATAACAACGTGTTGTTTAGAATAAATATTATTGTTGTATCAAAAATCAATTTACCAAATAAATATATGATTTTTTTTTATGTTTGTATGGTATCGTTTCTGCTTGAGAAAATTTATATTTGAAAAAGTGCTTTGGAAAATTTTCAAAGAAAACCTATTGTTAGGTTTCGATTAAAATGCTTGACGTATTAATGAAAAAATGTTTCATCAGCTTCAAAGTATTTCGGATTCCCTTTACAGGTGTGTCGGTATCGAGTTTTTAGCGAATTTCTATGAAAAATTAAAATCGAAATGGAATTGATATGAAATGGATTCTTCTCTTAATGATTATTTCCATTTTGCAAAATAATATGATTGTATTAAAATATTTTTTTAATAACCGGCATTTGGATTCTTATATATTTTCATATCGTCAAATAAATTTTCGTGTACATATAATATAATTGAAAATAATTATGAAGGTTAAATTTTTTATATTCAGTTAAATATTACGAAATACGAAATACGCGAAATTATTTAATATCGAAATTCTTAAATTACTAAAAATTCAATATACATACATAGCTAAAAAAAATAGATTTCAGAAATAGAAAAAAATAGAAAATCAATTTTGATTTAGTGCATACAAACTTTTTATTCTAAATAAATTATCTTTTTGCCCACTCTAAATATGATATCATTATTAATATACTTAATTCCTGAATTAAACATTTCATAATTAAAGACATAAAGTCTACGAAGTCTAAAAACGTCACAATTTGCCATTTTCTTCTTGGGACAAAATTAAGTCATATATAAAGTAAAGAATGGTGAATTAAAACTCACGATTTTTAATACTGATCAACTTTTGAAATAATTATTAGATTAAAATTCATTCACGGAGCATTTTAATTTTTTAAAATAATGATGAAAACCTATTTTTTTTTTTTTTGATTATATACAACAACTTACCCAAAAAACTCATCCGACTTTTCCAAAATATAATTAAAAAAAAAAAATGAATATATGGCCATCATACATCATGTAAGTTATACTTCAACCATATTCTTTATAAATACCCTAAAAAAAAGTAGGGAAAGTGATGGGTTCCCGACCATTGGAGTTCTAGATCATGGGAGGTCTAGACCTTTCGAGTTCTAGTTGAGAGTTCTACACTATCCGAAGATATTAAAAACCGTTTGTTCCAGAACTCCAAAGGCCTAAACCTCCTATGATCAAAATCAAATCACTTCCCTCTACTAAAATACCCTAAAATCCGACCATATTAAAAAAAAAACTCATCTCACCACACAAATTCAAATACTCAAAAAATTTCATCGAAACCCTTAGGCCAGGCGCCCACAGGCGATTAGTCGCGGCGCGATTTATAATGGAACACATTATTTTGGGTTTAAGTGCGCCCATAAACTATATAGGCGCACTTCAACCTAAAACAATGTGTTCCATTATAAATCGCGCCGCGACTAATCGCCTGTGGGCGCCTAGCCTTAAATAAATTCTGAACACATTCAAAATTCCCCCCCCACACAAAAACATAACTTCAAAAAAACAACCGCCAATTACGACCTTTGACTCTGCACCCCCAAAACGAACCCCCAAGGACCACCTGAGCCTCGGGGGCCCCCATCTCACCTTGGAGCATTGCACCTCGGGTCGTGAGGGCCCCCGAGGCATCCAGGAATGCGCCCCCGAGGAATCTCATTTCGATCCGACGCCCTCAAAGACTTTATTAAAAAGGACCCCTCGCGAAGGGGGGGGTTTGGGGGGGTTGTCCGCAGATGGATGCCGTACGCGTGCCTATATGCCCGTACGTTCGATCGAGTTCGAATAATTATCGTTAATTGAATTCTTCGAAGTTTTGTTGTGTTTTTGTGGGCAGGGATATGCCGTGTTTCCCCGAAAATAAGGCCAGGCGCCCACAGGCGATTGGTCGCGGCGCGATTTATAATGGAACACATTGTTTTAGGTTGAAGTGCGTTCATGTGGTTTATGGTCGCACTTCAACCCTAAACAATGTGTTCCATTATAAA
>JAOXNN020000028.1:2411030-2438142 GCA_028571205.2 Hydropsyche betteni | reverse complement strand
ATCGGGTACACATTTCGGGTTCACATAATCGGCTTTTCACATTTTATCGTTTTCCGTTTCTTAACAAATCCACACCCAATGTTATTAACATCGGGCCTATATACTAGTATAATATATAAGGTAACGACACCAGTGGTTGACCATGTACCTGTGGTTGACAATTTCTCAGAAAAACGTGAAAATTAAGGTTTTTAAAGATGTAATAAACAATTAATCTATCGTACCATTTCCGAAAGATTAATAGTCTTTAATTTTTAAGCTTTTCTGAGAAGTGGAGAATTATTGGTACATGGTCAACTACTGATGTACCTTAGGCTTCATAAGAAAATTCTGTTCTGGAATTATTAAAATTTAATAAAGTTTTCTTCTGATCGCAAGAAAACAATTCAATAATATAATGTTAGATAAACGATATAAGTCATAAAAACCGCATTTAACTTCATATTATTAAAGTTATTAAACAAAAAATAAATTAATATTACTATATTTTTTTTAGTAAAGCAACAAAAATTAAACTGTCAACATAAAGAATTCGCCTGTGCCGATAATTCAAAATGCATTTCAAGAGTTTTGTTGTGTGATGGTAAAAATCAATGCGCAGATGGATCAGATGAAATGAAATGTGAAAAAAGAGGTCGTTTCTTGAAATATTTCAAAACTAAGTTGCTGTAATACTATAGGAAAATAAAATAAAAAAATTATAGAAAAAATATCGAATTTTATTTTTCAAGATTAAAGCTCAAATGCAAGTGTAATCTTGATGGCATGTCATGAGTGATTTATTTACGAATTTTATTATTTTGTTATCAAGTTTTATTCAACGGTTCGTTGAAATTTTGTGATCAATAAATATCATATTATCTTTCACATGATGAATGATAAATGCGCTTCAGTATAATTTATATTTTTTTGTAAAGAGCACGTTTGAATAAATATTTAGTTGAAAGTATACATAATTATGAGAAAATCAATGAATAGTTTTTTGTTAATACTTTATTGTACAGGAACAATTCTTATCTCAAAAGTTCAATGTGAATTATTTGACGGTGAGTACTAGAGAAGTTATAGTAAATTCTCTATTATTTAAGATTTTACATAATGAGAAATATTTTTTTTTAACAATTTTGCAAATCTTAGTTAAAGTCAAAAATCTTGCAAATCCTAGTTAAAGTCTTAGTCAAAAGTTAGAGAATTTTGTTTAATTTTCTCGATAAAATCGAGAATTTCTAATATTGATTAGGAATAACGTATTAAAACTTTTTAATTTTTTTTTATGCTATAGTATTTTATCGCTTGAGGTACTACAAAATTTCATTAAAATGTTTGATAAAATTTATAAATACACCCACATAATATAATAATATCTTTCAATTGATGTTTAGCTGAATGTAGTTTAGCATAGTTTAGTTTTGCATAGTTTATTTGTTCTTAGAAAGTACACGTTTAAGTAAATATTTGAATACGAAAATTAAAATGAGAAAATTAACAAATAGTAATTTGATAATACTTTGTTGCACAGGAACGATTCTTATCTCAAAAATCTTATCCCAATGTGGATTAATTAACGGTGAGTAAATATTTATTATAACTATCGTCATAAATTTATATAATATTATGCGAATATCGAAGAAAGTATTATTCGTATGTTTATGGAAGTTTTTTTAATTTTTCCCTCGTGTGGATATATTATATGTATAAAAAACTTCTGATAAGAATTTGAATATTATTTACATTTCTCGTAAAATAGTCATAAATATATAATAGTTGTCTTATTTTGACAAAAAAATGGTCTTACAATCAACATAGTATTTATAAGCTTTATATGATGTTGACGAAACCATCTAACAATAGGCCAAAATTATCACATGTACCTCGTGCTAAAACTATTTTGATTTTTGGAATTTCAGATCCAAATTCATGCAACGATAATGAATTCAAATGCTTAGACAATTTACGATGCATACCTTCTATATTAACCTGCGATGGTCATTATCAATGCTCAGAAGGATCAGACGAAGAAGACTGCTCAGCAATGGTATGTTCAGATAATCAATTTGCATGTGAAGATAACTCCATATGTATCCCAAAAATATGGAGATGTGACCGAGAACCAGACTGTCCCGATTCTTCAGACCAGAAAAACTGTCCTATTCTCGATTGTGGTCCAGATGGATTTTCCTGTTCAGATAACTTATTTTGCATTCCAAACAAATTTTTATGCGATGGTTATCCAGATTGTTTCGACAAATCAGACAAGTCCGAATGTATCAAACCACATTGTACAAAAGAAGAATTCTCATGTCTTGAAATACCTCAATGTATCAAATCGAATTACACCTGTGACACTTATCCAGATTGCGTGGATAAAACGGACGAATTGAACTGCATGTATCCCAAATTAGAATGTTCCAGTGGAGAAGTGGCTTGTGCAGATAATTCATATTGTTTGCAGCCGAAATGGATATGTGATGGAGTCAATGATTGTAATGACGGTTCTGATGAATTGAATTGTCCATGTGTCGACATGTTCATTTGCAAATATAATTTGAATTGTATCCCGTTTACGTCCGTGTGTGATCGAATTGTGCATTGCGATGATGGATCCGATGAGATGAATTGTCAATATCCACCTTTGGACTGTGCTGAGGATCAGTTTAAGTGCTTGGACAATTCCTTTTGTGTGGAGGAAGGCTTCGTTTGTGATGGATATAGGAATTGTATAGATAAGTCGGATGAAATCGACTGTTCAGAGAAGAAGCATTGAAGAAGATTTCAGTGATTTATTGTTTCAATTACTTTGTATGGTAAATGCATGAGTGATGGGTTGTTAATAATTAGTTTAATTTTAGATTTTCATAAAAAGGAAAAAAAACGTAATGTCAATATAAAGAAATAGCCAGTTCCGATATTTCGGAATGTTATTCGAGAGCTTTGTTATGTGATGGTGAAAAACAATGCGCAGATAGAACAGATGAAGTGAAATAGTGAAGTTTTATGAAAAAAGAGGTTATTTCGCGAAATAATTTAAATCTAAAATTCTGTAATAATGAATGAAAAAAATAATAAAAAAATATATAAAAAACGAAGTTTTATGAACCATAAAGATCAGACTTGAAATGCAAAATGTAATCTTAATCGCATACCATGAATGATTTTTAAGCTATTTTATCGCTTCGAGGTATTACAAAATTTTATTAAAACAGGTTTAGATAAAATTGACGAATTAACTCATATAATATTATCATTCAAGTGATGTTTCGAATTGGCTAAACGTTGTTTAGTATAATTTATTTGTTCTTGCAAAGTGCACGCTTGAGTAAATATTTAAATATAAAATTGTAATGAGAAAATTAATGAATAGTATTTTGTTAATACTTTGTTACATAGGAACGAGTTTTATCTCAATAGTTCAATGTGAATCATTTGACGGTAAGTAAATATTTATTACATCTATCATAATAAATTTATATTATTATAAAATCAAAAAAGCACTATTTTTATGTTTATGGAAGTTTTTTAAGTTTTCCCTCATGTGGATATATGTATAAAAAAAAATCTGATAAGAATTTGAATATTATTTCCATTTCTCGTAAAAAAGTCATAAATATAGTTGTCTTATTTTGACAAAAAAATGGTTTTTTAACTATCATAGTATTCTATCCAAAGTTTTGATGATATTACAACAAAAAATGTCTTTCACTGGACACTATATAGGCTTCAGACAATGTTAACAACATTACTTTAATCCAAATTTTAAACATTGCGCTAAAACTATTTTGATTTCTGTAATTTCAGCTCCAATTTCATGCAATGATAATGAATTCAAGTGCTTCGACAATTCACGATGTATACCTTCTATATTGACCTGCGATGGTCATTATCAATGCTCAGATGGATCAGACGAAGAAGATTGCTCAGCAATGGTATGTTCAGACAATCAATTTGCATGTGAAGACAACTCCATATGTATACCAAAAATATGGAGATGTGACCGAGAACCAGACTGTCCCGATTTTTCAGACAAGAAAAACTGTCCTATCCTCGAATGTGGTCCAGATGGATTTTCCTGTTCAGACAATTCGTTCTGCATCTCAACCAATTTTGTATGCGATGGTTATCCAGATTGTTTCGACAAATCAGACGAGTCCGAATGTATCAAACCACATTGTACAAAAGAAGAATTCTCATGTCTTGAAATACCTCAATGTATCAAATCGAATTACACCTGTGACACTTATCCAGATTGCGTGGATAAAACGGACGAATTGAACTGCATGTATCCCAAATTAGAATGTTCCAGTGGAGAAGTGGCTTGTGCAGATAATTCATATTGTTTGCAGCCGAAATGGATATGTGATGGAGTCAATGATTGTAATGACGGTTCTGATGAATTGAATTGTCCATGTGTCGACATGTTCATTTGCAAATATAATTTGAATTGTATCCCGTTTACGTCCGTGTGTGATCGAATTGTGCATTGCGATGATAGATCCGATGAGATGAATTGTCAATATCCACTTTTGGACTGTGCTGAGGATCAGTTTAAGTGCTTGGACAATTCCCTTTGTGTGGACGAAGGTTTCGTTTGTGATGGGTATAGGAATTGTATAGACAAGTCGGATGAAATCAGCTGCTATGAGGAGGATTGATAATTATTATGCTTTTGGGTTTGATAGGTTATATGGTATTATTTTTGATTTAAGAAAGTATTTAATTTTATAGTACGATTGAAGTCTCAAAATATTTTTTCGATCTTTTATCATTTTTGTTACCGATTTTACAAAAATTCTGGGATTCTTCAAAAAGTTAAAATAATATTATATTATAAGCGAAATAATATATATATATTTTTTAATTTTTCATCAAAATTATGTACAATATAATTTAATAATATTAAAATTACCATGTAATATAATAGTAATGTCCACTATGTTAATCACGACTCTTGATCCATCAGATTCTATCTCTATCCATTTACAATGAACTTCTCTGAATATATTTAACAACAATCCTGTATGATAAATAAATTATAATTTCAAAAAATACTCAAAAAAAAAGATGTGTAATAAATATCTTATCTACGATTGATAACATATCGAATATCGCTATTATACATTGTCAAATGAACCAAAATAAACTTTATAAATGTTTCTAAAACATTAGGAATAATTAAGTAAAAAAATAAAATTTACACATACGGCATGTTTTTTTTATATCAAATAATTTTCCAGAAGCATTTCTATCAAACGAATAGTTGATAATTAAGATATTTCCAAGATAACAATTCTGCAAAAAATTTCATGTATAAATTATTATATTGAGTAATAAAATATACAATTATATTGTTGAGCAGATTGCTTCGAAAAAAAAATATACAAAATAAAATTTTCGAACCTAAAAGAATAAATTTTAGAACAGTCATACATTGTCTTCACACGCAAACAACAAATGATGACATCATGACTCAAGGTCAGATGATTGAAATGATCATAGATTCCCAAATACGTTTTTAGACCAACGAGTACATAATTAAATAACTGTTACATTTTTCAGAAGTTAAAAATAACGTAGATTTTTGAATTTTAATTCGTTTATTTATCTATTAGTACATGCAGTATATAAAAGCCTTTATGTTTTAGGGATACTATTAAAAAAATGTTTTTTTTTTTTTTTGATAATAGGTAAATAGATTATAATATGTTAATATTTTCCATCATATATTTTTTCAAATCTGTTCTATTTTTCTTGCTTTAAGGCCTGCCCACATGCCTTTTTCAGGTAACAATGTCATCGATCCTTTAAGAAGTTTCAATGGAATTACCGATTTATTTGATGGAATTACATCAAACTTCGATAAAATATTGAAAATGCATAATTTGCACTTCAACAAAGCAAAACGAGATCCTGAAAAAAAACAAACAAATGTATGTATAAAAATTTCATTTTAATTACCGATATTGAAATACCTATGCAGTTTCTAGGCCCAATGCCAAACGGCAGGTAAGTTAACGGATTGATTAAATTTTTATTTTCATCGGAAAATCTTTCTGGATCGAACTTTTCAGGGTTTGGGAAATATTTCGGATCGTGCATTAAAGGATAAATCGGAATCCATACGGCTGTGTCCTTTGGTACCTATTGAAATGATATTAATAACATGACGATTATTCAAACAGGATTGAATTATTATTATTTTGATGATTTTATCACCTCATATGATTTAGTACTGTTTTCATTCGGAGGAGGAAGAGTATATGCTTTAGAAGACACTCTATCCACACTAGCCAAAGGAGGCCATTTGCGCAAGGATTCTTAAAAAATATATATTAATATTTATAAATAAGTAGATATTTCGTGTTTAATATAAAAACAACAACCTGATACAGCCATATCTAGATATTTTAACTTTTGGATGTCGTCATATGTGATTTGTCCATTATTTTTAGCAAGCAAGTCGTCGATTTCTTTTTGAATATTTTCTTGAATATCTGGGTTTATCATCATTTCATAAAAGAAGAAAAGCAACATTGTGGAAGCTGTTTCAAAACCAGCGAAGAAAAACATAAATGCTTGAGCTACCAACTCTTGATTTTCCCATTCTAAAAAGAAGTCAGATACATATAATATAACATAATTCTCTTTAATTTACTCGTGAAAAATATCGATATTTACTTCTTTTGATTATTTTCTTTCCTATTGCCGATTCTTCCACAATGGCAAAGCCTGCGTCTTTGGAATCGCTACCAGAATCATCATAGGTTAAAGTTCCTTTTTTTGCCAACATTAACAAATGTATCATATCTTGACGTACGATTCCACTTTCTTCTCTACTTTCGATGCTTTCAGTTACGAGTTTTGTGAAAAAACTCGTCGTCTCAGGTCTTGTGAATTTGATATTCAATATCTAAAGCATTGAATATATAATAGACATATTGTAAGAAATATAAGATTACTAATCATGCAAATTGACGTACTTTCATGATTGAAGGTATAAAAAGGTAACCCATGAATTTCAACATTTGTTTACCCCTAAAATTAGTAGCAAGTGTTCCCATTCGATAAAATATATTATCCTTTTCTTTTAAGGAATTTATTTTACATCCAAAAACTGATGAAGCTATTACATCATTTGAATATCTTGTGAGCAAATCTTTAAACTCGACTTCAACAACACCATTTTCTGAACATAAATAATAAAAAAATTAAACAAAATAAATTATTAACGTCGAGTGAGACGATTATTTTGAATAACCTATCATATCGTTTTCTTTCAAAATGAAATCGGTTACTTCTTTAGCACATTCGTTCATAAACGTAAACATGTTTTTAATTTTAGAACTGGTAAAAGCGGGACTCAAAGCCGCTCGCATTTCCCTCCATTTTTCTCCTAAAAATATATTTTTTCCATTTATTCGAATCTCAAGTTCATTTATATTTCAATTAAAAAAAATACCTTTCATGTTAAATAGTATATCAGTGAATAAATCATGTTTTATATCGACAGGGTTTCGATGATCGTGAAAATAATCAATTTCCTTAATGCCGATCAGTTTTATAAGTTCCAAGTCTCTTAATAACAATAATGGCTTTTTAGATTCAAACATTCCTACATATCTGTAATCGAGTTATTGAAATTAGTATCAAAATATGTAGTTGAAATTTTTTTCATAATTTACTTTTCATTCGGATGATTCCAATATACTTCTCCGAAAAATTCATAAAAATGTTTCCTTCCCATAAAAATAGGATATATAGATCCTAGAAATGGGAAATTATCTTTCACATATTTCACGTCTGTGTTTTTGAAATGTTTATATGGTCTCATTCCATAGTAATAAAGAGCAATTAGAAATGTTGTAATGAACACTATAACGTCAATAGCAGTTATATTCATTTTCGCAAATGTTCTAATTCTTCTCCTAAAATTGATATAAACTAAACATTAGTGTACTAAAAGACATTTTTAAGCAACACTCACATTGAAATACTAACTCCTTGTACCATGGACAAATCAACACTGATGGTATTTATAATGCGAACTCGGTTCTCAAACTTGCCCAATATATATGGAAATTCTCAAATATTCGATTTTTTAGTAAAATGAAGGTCGATTTTTTTTTAATTTGGTTTAAATTCTATGAAATAGTATAAGGAATATAATGAATATTTTTCCATAGATTAATTATGTTTCACAATTGTTATAATTAAAAGATTTTAAATCATAAATTTCGGAATATGAACAAAAATAAATATAAGAGTTTGATAACTAAAACAAATATAATTGAAAAATTTAGTATATGTTAGAAACGATCGTGAGATATTTATATAAATTTTATATAAAACCAGTTTGGCGTTTAGTTTGTGTATGAATTATTGATCGAATTTGAACCATTTATTTTTTTTCAAATAAAGTGGCATCTATTGAATAAAATAAAAATTATATTCTTGTACGACATAAAAAATTTAAGATAATTTTATAAATATTGTAAGAATATAATGTATATATGTGCAATATCTTTCGCTATTCTTATTATATTGCTATAAAAAGATTATCTAATTGAACTTAGAAAAAAGTTTGATCAGATACAAAGACAATTAAATATAATACAATAATTTAAAAGATTCAAAGTACACAAACATAGATAAATTTCAGAATCATTTTTCGAGATTGATTTGAAATAAAAAGATGGTCAGCATTGATTGAAAGATAATTGAATATATTTCATAACAAAACGATTCTCAAAATAATCGACATCGATCATTTTTTATCTCAACACAAAATGTGAGATAATTAAGCAAGTTTTATATTATTAAATGTCACATATGTAATACTGAACTCGTTAAGTTCATACATACAAACAGTCAAATAATTTTCTTCATTCAAAATGGAGAAATTTTTATTTTTTACGTTTCTTGCCATTTTCTATTGTAGTACGCAATGCGAAAGTTTCGAACGTAAGTTGAATTACTATATTATTAATTTTTATAATCGATATTTTTATATTTTGTCATGTTAAATGAATATTCTGAGTGTGTTTTAGATACGAGAAAATTTTCACTATTGATGTGTGCTAGAAATGAGTTCAGTTGCCATGATGGGTCTATGTGTCTTTCTCATGAATTATACTGCGATGGATTCCGGGATTGTCATGATGGATCAGATGAAGTAAATTGCTTTAATAAAGGTGAGATAAATATATAGTTTTTCATTATTTTAAACTACTAAAATGTCTGACGTCGAAAACGCAATAATTTACAAAAAAAGTTTCATAAATTTTCATAACGTTTGATTAAAAAATTAGTCTTCAAATTCATATACTATTAAATATAGAAGAGATACTACATTTAGACAAAGATAGAGACATTTGCAGATGTTCAACTGCATTTCTTACATATGTATTAATCAAATAAATAATTAGATTTTTTTGATAGATAAAATAGTTTGAGTTAACAAAAACACTATTTTTCACTATGAAAATTGGCATGTATAATATTAAGTATTTTTTGTCGAGAAGGTTTTTGTATCATTAAAATCATTTTACAACTCGATCTGATGTTATTTAACACTTCACCGACTGTAGACGCCAATGTGGCGTCCACCGATTCTTTTGTACAAACCTCCACGGACGTCAATGTGGCGTCCTCAAATACGTCCGAATTTGCTCGTCAATATACAATTACGCTTCCTTTATACTTCAAAATTTCGATAAAAGACGGCAGGAAAAATGAATGAAAAATTAATTAATAATAAAATATATTCATCTTTTTTATTTTTAAGAGATAGCGATCATTTTAAAACTTCGTATTTTTATCACACGTATTTTTTTTATATTAGCTTTTGTAAAATGATCTGATCCTTGTGTTTATTTAGCATAATTTATTAGACCTAAGATAAAATGAATTTAAGTACTGTCATTGGTTTTCAACTTTTTTAAAATATTATTTTCTATATAATTATTTGGATGTATTTCTCGATCAAATTAATTGAAAAAACGTATGATTCTTTTAATCAAAATTTGAATAAATTCGTATTGAATAATTTCTGAAAGTTTTGTGAAAATTTATAAATAAATAAAAAAAGTTATGACGATTTTAGTAAGTTTCGCTGAAAAATGCAATTTTGCACAAAAACGTGCGGTCGTTAGCGCAAGTCTAGCAGTTCCAATAGCCGGTCGGTAAAGTGTTAAGATGAAAATAAATTTTCAGTAAAAGCGCAACGCCGGCGCCGCGTATTGATTGTGATAATACGCGTCCTGCTTTATGCTTTTGTTTTAACGAATTTAAATCAAAAAAATAATTTGACTTAAAATTTAAGTCCCGAGCAACGCCGGGTATAATCTGCTAGAAAACAATCTTCACAACCCTTACATATTACAGACAAATACGCCTTGAACTGCGATGCCGACAAATTCCCATGCGCTGACGACTCCCGCTGCATACCCTCAACCTGGGTATGCGACGGCTACCCAAATTGTCCAGACCAATCCGACGAAGTCAACTGTTCTGCCCAAAACTGCACCAGCTCCCAATTCGCTTGCAACGACGGCATATGTATCCCAGCCGTGAACGTATGTGACAATTATAAGGATTGCGAAGATGGCTCAGACGAAGTGAACTGCGCTTCAGTGAACTGCATCAGTGGACAGTTTTCTTGTGCCAATGGTATCCATTGCATTCCCCAACCCTGGGTGTGCGATGGAGTCAGGAATTGTCCAGACGGTTCAGACGAGGTCAATTGCTCTGGGGCCAATTGTACTGCTAAGCAGTTCTCTTGCGCTGATAATACCAGATGTATTGAGAGCATTTATGTATGCGATGGTTTTTCCACTTGCTTGGATGGATCTGATGAGATAAATTGCTCGACCAGGAATTGCACTAGTGATCAGTATGCTTGCGGATCTGCGCGTTTGGATAATACCTTTTGTATACCTTTGAGATGGGTCTGCGATGCTTATGTCGATTGTCCTGATAAGTCTGATGAGGTCAATTGTTATTACCCACCGTATAATTGTTTGGATGGGGAATTTTCATGTGTGGACAACTCCTTGTGTATCCCTCCTGATTATGTGTGTGATGGGGAAGAGGATTGTATAGATGGGTCTGATGAAGCTAATTGTGATCGTCGTATACCTAGGATTTTCACAGGTAATGAAATAAATGGTATATTTTTCAATCATATGATCTTCATATTAGAAAATTTAATATAATTTAATTTTTTAATATTATTGTTCAATCGATGATTTTAATATTTGATTTTACCTCATGTAATAGTTGATTTTTTTATATATTGTGTTAAGTAGGTCTTTCAATAAGGACGCTCGATTATAAAATTTGATGATTTGTTCACGTTGTTCATGGTGATTTGGCGTACACTACTTAATAACTGACTTCAAATTTGACAGATGTCATTTTAACAACATGGCTGCTATAACCCGACAAATTTCGAGCATCTCTATTGAAAGGCCCTTTAGAATTATGTTCAAAACTTTTAACTTATTATGTGTTCATTCGACAATTTAATTTGAATTTATGTTTTCAGGAAAAGTTACCCGTTCTTTGGACTGTGAAGATGGATCAATTGCTTGCCATGACAAATCGCGTTGTGTCAAACGTTCTTCAATTTGTGATGGTAAAAACGATTGTTTGGATGGTTCAGATGAAAGAAATTGTAAAAAATCGCGTTTTTTTAAAAATCATTTTTAAATTTTTAATTATTATATAATGTAAATCGGGTTTATTTCATTTTTTTTTCAATAAAAATAAAGGTAAAAAAAGCGTTTTATTTCGAGAGGTACGTTTAATTTTTTAATCAATTTTTATTTCATGAGATAATCGATCTAAATGATTATGTTGCTAATAATTGTTTCGATTGTTTGTAATCAACAATTATTGAGAGAATGATAATTATCTTGTCACGATCACTAGATTAAATTTTTGATACCTATGTTGCATAATTGATTAGTTAATAATTGAAAATTTTTCTTATAAAATTGAAGATATATTTATTTGAATATTAATTATTAATAATAAGGTTGAAAAAAATATTCAAACTTTAATCTCTGTAGAAAAATTGTATTAGTCCTCAAAAAAATATGATTTCAAATATTTTTTAAAACAAATCAAAAACGAGGAAACCAAAAATATGATCACCTTTTATCGAAAAAATTGTATTTATCGAAATTTTGATTTCAAAATTGATAATAATTCAATTATGTTTTTAATTAGTTTGGATATTGGAAAAAAATATACTCATATTATAGTAAACGTCAAATCGTCTTAGACTGGAGTCAATATTTGTGAATAGTATTAATAAATTGATTTAACACATATAATTAATTTTATAATAGCAATAATTTGATTAAATATGAAAATATTAAATTGTTCACTGATTACTATATTGCTTTCAATATTGCGTATTCAAAGTAAATCGTTTAAAGGTGAGTTGCACCAATATGCTCATTTGCACCAATTAAAAAAAACACCAAAATATTTTTTATGAATTATTAAAATATCCAACAACTTCAATATTTTACCATTAGCGACATGCAATTCCAATGAATTCGAATGTGCAAACGGCATCAAATGCATTCCATCGACATTAATATGCGACGGCCATCACCAATGCGCCGACGGTTCTGACGAAATGGACTGCTCATCACTAAAATGCAACACCGACCAATTTGCATGCGAAAACAACAAAACCTGCATACCATCAAACTGGAGATGCGACCGAGAAAAAGACTGTCCAGATCGATCAGACGAAACCAACTGTCCACATCTCGACTGCGAAAGTGACGAGTTTTTATGTTATGATGGATCTCAATGCGTTTCAAGCGAATTCCTCTGCGATAGAGAAGAAGATTGTTATGACGGTTCAGACGAAGTGGCTTGTCCTCCTCTGGTCTGTGAACCTGTAAGATATCCATGTCCTGATAACAGCAGATGTATTTATCTGGACCAATTCTGCAATGGATATGTCGAATGTGATGACGGATCTGATGAAAATGGTTGTTCTTATAACCCTTTGAATTGTACTGTATATGAATTTGCTTGTGCTGACAGTTCCATATGCATTCCAGATGATTGGATATGTGATGGATTCAGAGACTGCTTGGACGGATCTGATGAGTTCAATTGTCCTATATATCAATGTGGTGAAGGTGAATTTTACTGTCCGGATAACTCTAAATGTATTCCAGATTATTTTGTATGCGATAATGAAAAAGATTGCTGGGATGGGTCTGATGAAGTTGATTGTGTTTGTACTGATGATGAATTCTCGTGCGATGATTCCAGATGTATCCCTCGGGAATATGTGTGTGATGGTTATTTTGCTTGTGATGACGGAGCTGATGAAGTCCTTTGTCATTATCCGGATATTGTTTGTAATGGAACTTTTAATTGTCTTGATAATTCGTATTGTTTAGTGTTGGATTTGGTTTGTGATGGGCGCAGGCATTGTTTGGATAAGTCGGATGAAGTTAATTGCAGTATTGAAAGTGAAAAATAAAATGACATCTATTGAATTTTGTAAACATTTTTTCATTGCGTTTTGAAATTTTACTCGTATTGTGAAAAGTTTATCATTGTATCGTAATAAAAGATAATAAAATAAACTTGGTTTTTATTTGTCAGTTTCTGAAAAAAAGAAATTAAAAAAAAAATCCCAATTCTGACCGTATTATGTTTTGGTTAATAATTGAGTTATATAAATAAATAAAGTAATTAACAATGATCTTGTAATGAAGGAAAAAATTAATAATTGAAAATATAAATTTTCTTTTAAAACTTGAATATGAATTTATAAATTTTAACAAATATTTATAACAAAATCAACTTCAAGTGAGATTTTTCAATAAAATTTATAAGGTTTCTATTCTAGGAAAATCTGTAATTGAATCTTCTCAAGGTAAATATTCTGTTTATTTTCATAATGTAATATATTATATATTATATTTCCTAGTAGGAAATGTTGATTTTCGCAAAAAGTGTAAGCAAAGCTTTTGCAAAATCATATTTGGATATAATGGATTTGAAATGGCTATATTTTGTTTCAAGGCTATTTCAGAAAATAAAATTTCAGGAATAAAAACACAGTTTCAAATAAATCAATATATAATATTTAATTCATATATAATGTGTTTATACATATGAACATATGTATATGTGTACCGTATAAATATTTATAAATTGAGTTTTCCATTTGTGACACCGAGCGAAAAATTAACAAATTTTTCAAAAAAATTTCCTTCATAATTCAAACAGAACATAAAGTTAATTTTTTCTATAAATCTGGGTCACAAAGCTCATTTTTTAATATGTGCCGATTACATATTGTGCAATAACACATGTGAAAATATAAATATTATCATACGAGGCTAGAGAGCGTTTGAATATATCATTATTTATTTTATTTTTCAAAATTAAACGATCCACTTTTGCTTTTGGGAGAGTTGAACAGTTTCAGATTTTTTTCAGGAGGTAATATGACTTTTGTCAAAAATACAAGTGTATTTATAAAACGCTAAATGTATAAATTCAGTATACGTATCGTTAAAACAATATTCATATGAAAATATGCGAGTTTGAAATGACAATTTTCTCTAAGAAAAATCGCACTTTTCAGGGCGTTTTTAAAATCTTTGAGAATTCAATAATAGTGCCGTAAACGTAAATTGTAAGCTATTATCTATTGACATTTAAAAGCATACGTGGTACTATTTTTTTAGTGAGAATATATGTAAAAGCATTAAGCCTTACACATAATTTTTAGCATTGTTATTTTTCTACCAATATTCGAAGCATACTAAAAGTCATAAAATTATGATCGTTTGAACAGATTTTCATTTAATTTCCAATTCATAGTCGATTAAAAAAAAATGTAAAAGTATGATTTTCATAAATCTTCAATTATCAAAAGATCGATTATGATTGTATAATTTACAAAATTAGTATATAAATTGAAATACTGACCGTTTCTTCCGATACAAAATTCTGTTCAAACAGATTAATGCTGAAATAATTTAACATTCAGAGGGTCCACAAGAAGTTTTATATCTAGTTTTTGCTAATTTGATCATTTCTCTTTATACATTGCAGATTTAATTATTTTACATATGACATCAAGCAAAATATAAATCAAAATCATCCAGTTGATTTTCTCCAACTTGGAAATTCTTTCAGATTTTTCTTGAAGTGTTTTCGTTCTCTCTTTCTCTCTCTCTCTCTCTCTAAAGTGTACAGTATATAAATTGATATTTACTTTTAAGTTATTAGTAATTCTACAATTTCACACAATTAAAAATATAATTGAGAATTATAGTTTTCGCTCAAAAACATGATGTATTTGGTCCCGTCATGTTTTTGAAAAATAAATTAGACAATTTATGCAAAGTTGAATTTTGTACAAAATCATGTTCGTCTCAAAATTCACATCAGATTAATATATAAAGATTTTTTTTTGATCGCATATTACAATATAATAACGGGTCGTATTCGACTTAAAGACTTTATTGAAAAAATAATCAAAATTCAACTTAACTTTGACAATAAAAAAAGTCTCCAATTCGAACACGTTCCATAATAATACCTAAGGTGACTATCGTCAACAAGTTAAGTAAATTTTTGAAAGCATAATTTATAGTTTATTCATTCAATCAGTAATGTTATAAAACTTTCAAATTATATGTCAAATTTTCAAATCAATAATACTAATAGTAACAGTCACCTTTCTACGCATATTCGAGTTTGAGCATTTCAAAGTAACATTTAATAAATCTTTTTTCACAAAGTTTACATCTATAAGTAACAGAAGTTAAATTTTTTCACTAAATATATTAAATATAAATATTTTTTAAATATATTTTAGACGACGTAACATATTATGCATTGGCCACTTTATAAACTCGTACAGGTTTTTTGGCACAAAACTTTCCCATATTATTCAATGTTTTTTTTAATAGTTTTTCATTTATGTAAATTTTCTAATTTATTTTATTTCCATAAAGTTTTTCTTCGAGAAAAATGATGATTTATTTTTGATATACGTATATATTTCACATAAAATAATAAAAATTAGTAATAATTAAATTTGTGGTAACAATGTGGAAAAAAATTGAGTGCGTACAATATATTATATGATTTCAATGAAATACTGAAAAAGAATGATTATAAAAACAATCAATTCATCGTAATTATGAATTAATGGAAAATTTGAATATTAATAATGTAAATAAATAATTTATCATGAAAATATTAAAATTGACTATTGTTTTATGAAATTTCATCGATTAGAAATATTTCATCGATTTTTTTAATGAATTACTGCAGTTAAAATATTTGAATGTGCAACAATTTGATGAAAATATTTGTTAATTTAGGATCATTAGCTTTAACATTATGCAATTTTAAACATTTTTTTCCAAGAAATTTATCGATTTGCACAGTTTTCAAATATTTTGCAACGGTGTCTAAGAAAATTATCTATTTATAAGAAAAATGTCAATACAATACATTTAATTATTAATGATTGTTAAGTGTTATAATTACTATTTGAATTTTCAAAATACACAATTTATTAAAACGTCAATCTGCTTTTACACAATACTTTTGTTTTTGGATTCGTAAAACTTATTGCATAAACGCAGACACATCAATTACAATTATTTCATTTATCATTAAAACATTGAGACTCAGTTTGTTTAAATTTTTTTTTTAATAATTTATTTAACATTTTAAATTGTATTAGTCTAACAATATAGCAATCTAGTGATTAATTTTTTATATATTAAATTGAATTGACATATTTCTATAATATAGCTTATTTTTAAGTTACAATCACACAAACACATACACGCAAATATGTATACGAACGCACATTTACATATTCAACAAAAAATAATAATTTACATGTATATGATTTAAAATGTTATTGATTTCAAATAGCGGTGAAAATATCATAATTCTAATCAAGTGAATCGAATGATTTAACTATTTTTTTAATAATATATAAGCGAAAAGGTTTGCATACCACATCAATGGTTTACTTTCGAAAATTAGGTATACTTTCGTGATTTAGGTCGTGAAAATTGTTGGAAAGATAAATATTATATTAAAAGATCGATAGATTATTTGAAAGACGTAAAGACTGTATATAAAAAATATTTGTACTCGTTTCAAAATATAATACATTTTTATATGAAGGATCGAATTTTTCAAAGTCTTTCACGTGAACAAAAATTTCCAGCTGAGAAAGGGGACGTTTTATTTTATTGCGTAACTTATGTAACTTTTTAAAACCTATTATATGATAAAAGCCATATAAATTACAGCTTTTTGAAATTAATTATGAAAAATCAATTGACAGTTTTTGAAAAACTGAATCAGAATTTCCACGATCATAAAGATATATTATTTTTTTTGAATATGTATTTGAAGATAAATGACAGGTGAGTGATTTTTTTTATTCGTCGAATCATTGAAAAAAATGAAGTCATTCATTAATAAAAAAAAAATTGTCATAGCTTAAATATCTATAGTTTAAATAGTCATAACTAGAATATTCATAGTCATATCTTGAATAACCATAGCCTAAAAATTCAATATGGGCTGAGTTATAAAGTTTAAGTATAATATTTTCGATAGCAAAAATTTTATCTTTTAATATGTGAATATATACTATGAATATTCAATACATAACCCAATAACCAAAAAAACCTAAATTCATCGACAATAATCATACAAAACGTCCCCAACACATGGAAAAATCACAAAATAAAAACCCAGCGAAATGGAAGACGAAAACATAAACAAACCACAACTAACACACAAAGCCACTACGAACCCATAAAAACCATGAAGTCGTAACCATGTCGTATCAAACACGCGACATTCCTATGATTATTCTTATGTCGTCCACTGCTCGCGATTAACATTTGGGAAGCGTCGATCATTCAGTACATTCACAGCGTGGTTAAAAAAAAACGAATCTCTTCGGATCGTTGTTGGTTCATGCTAGGTTAATGTTGACTCCCACTCCGGTCACGTAGTCCTCTCGCAAGAGCGGCACGAGCGCCGTTGCTTGTCTGGAAATATGGAAATAACTATTTAGTTTGTGTGTATATTTTTAAAATTTTAAAACGAGGATGTTGTCCAGGATCGGGTGGGGTAGAATTGATTTTGAACGGTGGATTTGGTTGTGTTTTGGGACGGTGAAAGGACATGGAAGTTGGCAGAAAATTGTGTGTACGCATGGATTGCGGTTATGTCGAATAATTTGTTTTTTTGGTATAAATTTTTTTATTATTTTTATATGGATGTGATTTTGGAAGTTTTTTATTATCGTATGTAAAAGGAAAGTTTAAAATAATATTTTTCGACAGGTTTCGAAATTAACTTTATATATCGTATAAGATTGACTAAAAAAAAACGACAAAAAATTAGTGGTAACAAGATTAACTAACCATAAATTCGATACTTATCAAATATAATATTTCGTCAGTTTTGATATCATCAAGTTGTTGTTTTTGAAAAGATATTTACCGGTATGTAATTTAATATTTTCAATAATAGATGTTTGTTTAGAATATTTAATGTTAAATATTATGAATAATTTCATATTTTTTGAATTTCAATGTTGTTGGTAAGTAAATTCCATTAGAGTGCAAATTTAATTATTTACTGATGACACCATTTATTTTTTGACTTTGGTAATCGGTGTATTCGATAAGATTAATAGTATAGAAATGTATATATACATGTAATACGATTAGTATTATTTTTACGACAGTCAATTGGTTAATTCGTTAACTAGAGCGGTTTGCATTGATCATTGAAGTTAAACGATAATTGTATGTATTTTTTGAAAGATAAAGATTTAGTGCTTGAATTTCACAAGATTTGATTTTATCTTATGTCATGAATACACACGATAAAGAAAAATATTGGAACTTCTAACGGTACAGAAAAAAACGTACGTACTATGATAAGGATCAATACGTGTTTAGATAAATGAACAATATTTAATTTAACAAAATATTTAATCAATTAAAAAAAAGTGATCTTATAAGACGCATTTTTTCAATATCTATAAATATATTATATATAAAAATGGATGTTTGTATATATATTTGTTTGTTTGTTGCCGTATCACTCCAGCATCCTTCGACCGATCGCCACGAAAATTGGCATGTTTATGTATTTTTTGTGGAGAAGGTTTTTAGCATCATTAAAATAGGGTGAACATATTTCCCAGAACCCAAAACGGGACGGTCCCCAAAAAAATGTCCCCCCCATAATAATACGCGACCTGCTTTATGTTGTAGTTTTAAAGAATTTAAATTAAAAAAATAATTTGATTTAAAATTTAACCAACGCCCGATACTACCGCTAGTTTATTATAAAAAAACTACAATTCACCAACGCGACTCAAACAAAAATACAGATGGCGCTAACATCGCACGACACGCGACCGAACTTCCCCACACCACACAAAAACCCCAACAAAAAACAGCCACCTTCCAAAAACCTTAACACACATCACAAATCCAACATCCACACACGTTTTAAAACCTGCACACACACACACACACGCGGGTCGTTAGCGACCCCGCTCCCTAACGACCCTTATCGGGGCCCGACCCCTTGACCTTAAAGCCCCTCACCTGGATACCGATACGCCATTCACGTATCTATTTCAAAGGAGTCGCGAAAAAAGCGAAAAAGCCGCGCGGCAGTTACCTCCCCCCGCCCCGCCCCCCCCGTTTTTACCGTCGTCGGCTCTTCATTGTGCCCTAGATAAAATTTACGCGATTTTTTCGCGTTGAATGGGAAAAGGTCGAAAATATAGTCGTTATCTTTTATTTTTGGAAGATTCGTTTTATTTTATGGTGGATTTTCGATCGGATCGATTGTGTGGTGATGGACGTTTTTAAAATTAGATTTTTTTCGGACTGATTTTGTAGTTGTGTATGGTAAAAATATTTTTTTATTGAAAAAAAATTTTGTATGTTAAAGTCCAAGTATAATATATTTCAGTCCATGGTCATAAATACACAATGTTTGTCCCGTTTGAGTTGGGTTAGTTTTTTTTTAACCCTCCTTACCTTCGTATATTATATTCAAAGTTATAACTCCATCCATGTTTCCAAACTCTAGAAATTTATTCGATAAAAAACAATATGGTTAAAAAATACAATATGATTAGGTCGGGTGAAGTTTTTCGGAAATATCATTAGTTTTGGGTTGGGTTGGATCGAATATACATGGACTAATAATATACATAGACTTATAATATACATGGACTGATAATATACATGGACCAATAATACATTATACATGGACTGCGAAATATTAAATATATTTTTACGGAATTCAATCGGCACTTTTCAAACATTGTATCATGTTAATAACATCGGCTGCCCGATGCCCGTACCCGATTTGAATATTTAATATTTAATTGATAAAATCAAAATAGTTCATTTGTTATTGTCACCAGATGTCATATAGGCAAAGGCAGAAGTTAGTAGGTAATAAGATTCATATTATAGACGTTAACTGTATACACATAAAGACCATATTAGGATATGTAAAATCACGAGCGTCATTCGAACAGATACACAGAAATCCAAGATTATAATATATAGGGGATAGTTCAAAATTTACAGACGTATTACAAGAACCTATAAAATAGTCGTATTACCAAACTACAATGATGAATGCATAATAAACAGACGCTTTAACATATTCCGAGTCGATTTAGCAAGGAGAGCCGCCACGGTCCGCAAAGGGTTACGTATTTATTAAGCTACGCTAATTAATATGGGAGGATTCAAGGCTTCGTTCCCTTCACGCTAACAGGCGCTAATTATTCAGTTTAATTTAATATAATGTATGCGCTGGGATATGTGCCTCGACAACGCGCATACACACACTTGTAAAATGTTGCTGTGGATGTCCACGTTTTCGGGGTTTTGAAATTTTTTTGTTAAGAAATTGATTTTGGTTGTATTGACAAAAATAAAAGTTTTAAATTTTATAAAACGATTTCTTTGAAAGTTTTAATTGAATTTATCCATTGACATTTGATCGATTGAAAATGAATTTTGTGGAGCCGAAGTTAATTAAAAATTAAACTTGATTTGATAATGAGATGAATTATACAGGTACTTTAAATTTCAATGTTGTTTTAGCATTTCGATTATTTTTTGTATAAAATATATAAGTACATCGATGATTTTCAAAAGACTGAATACTTAAATTATTTCTTCTTGAATGGTTTAAAAAAAAAATTTATCCATCTATTTACTGATCGTGCTAGATAATATTTAACTTTGATGATCGATAGAAACCAATATAATTAATATACCACTATTGATATTTTTCCTACATAGATTTTCTCGTATTTTTTCGAAGCATGAAAGTCAAAATTTCATCAAATCAAGAAAATGCTCTTCACCATTAAAAAAAATATATATACTATTTTTATTGACAAGGGATAGTAAGCCATATTCAATTTTTTAAGTTTTAAAAAAAAAAATCATATTACGTACCAGAAATTTCTTATTCTCCAGTAAAAGTTGAATAGATACGCTTAGTATAATGATTAGATTATTAAACAAATTTAATAAAATCGTAAATTAAAGACATACACATCAACTCACGAATACAATTCGCACTCAGGTTCAAAACATCCACCGTTATGGTTACGAATTTTCCGAAAACCCGACAAGATTTCAGTTTTGAATCGTCGACAAGATTTCGAACCGATTTCGTTTGAAATATTTGCCATTTCAAATTTGATCATAAATTGAAAATGTTTGAAAAATCCGCTTGCGCGACACGTTAGGCTTTCGGCGAATTTTTATTTTGCGAAATTCAATATCGGCGTATTGCACGATCTGCACGTGAAAGAGAATTTTTCATTATTTGCAATATGAGTGTTTTGGTTGTTCGTTTTTGTGAATGTAAGGGGAGTTTTCAGCGATTGTTTTATGAAAAAAGAAAATGATTAGAAAGTTTTAGATGTGAGTGTTGTTTTAATGAAAAATGAAAAAAGTGGATACTGGATTATCAGGGAATTAAAAATTTTCAAATTTAATATATTCATTGCGAGTATATTGGATGTATGAGTCTTTTTCTGTAAGTGGTATAAGTGTATTTTTGGAAATAAATGAGAAAGCTAATTTTGAAAATGAAATTAAACTTATTTTTTAGAAAATGGACTCGTATCACGTTAAAAAAAATTGTACATTATTATATATGTGAAAATTTATAAGTTTTTATTCATAAAAAGTTCGCTCATTATGAAAATTATAAGCAACATCAATAAATAAAC
This sequence comes from Hydropsyche betteni, assembly GCA_028571205.2. NCBI lineage: Eukaryota > Metazoa > Arthropoda > Insecta > Trichoptera > Hydropsychidae > Hydropsyche > Hydropsyche betteni. The sequence continues at coordinate 2,415,809 of JAOXNN020000028.1, read as the reverse complement.
AAAAATATATAAATATCTTTTATATTACTATAAAATTTATTCGTATCAAAATAATATTTTTCTATTATTTCAATGAAAGTACTCTCTTTTGTTGTACATAAAAAAATACTCGATCAATACAAGAAAGACGACTCCAGCCAACAGTGGCAAAAAATAACATTTTATATTTTATATTCGAATTTTTCAGTCACGTCGATTTTCCAGTGTTAACGACGTTGATTTTGATATCAGCCAGAGGGCACGTACTTCTTACCCTTTCAGGAAATTACATTTCTGAAGAGTGGCGACACGTTTTTTTTCAGCGAAAAACACGTAGGTAATCTCGAAAAATATGTCTTCATCCTTTCATTTTTCTCATACAAATTAAAAAATCTAAATTTTTCTCACATTGATACGTCACAGTCCAAGTGTATTATCGACAGTCTATGTATATTTGAGTTTGTTAGAATTTTTCTGGCAATTTCATTTGTTTTGATCGAAGTTCTGGATTAGTCCAAATAAACATGGACTCAGTGGCGGCTCGTGAGTATTTGTAGTGGAGGGGTTGCATTGATAGTTTAAAAAAAATGTCACCATAAACTTTCTATCATGTCATAAATCACGATTAGCTGTGATCAAGTGCAGTCAAACTCGGGAATCTGATGACAAGTGTCAAACGTCAAACGTCAAGTGAACGGCGGTGGCGCCACCTGCAGGATGATCGAAATAAACTGCAGCCCGAAGAGGAAATAAATACGCAAATTCTTAACGCATGTGAGTGAAAGAGAAGGATAGCATCTGCAGTTGCAATATGCGTCTTGCTCACTCACATGCTGTAAATATCTATCTCTTTCATCGTCTCTCCGGGCTGCGGCTGCTTTGCCGCAGATCGAGCTCGGCAGCACTATCGCCTTAAAAGTTCACCCATCCATATAATAAAAAGAATATCGTTAATAAATAAAATATATGTATTATTAAATATATATTTTAGAATTTTAGCGGAGGAGCTACAGCCCGGCAGCCCATTAGGACGAGCCGCCACTGCATGGACTAATGATAATATACATGGGCTGAAACAGATAATACTCGACCGAATAATAAAAAATCAAAATAAATTTGATCGAATATATAAAAAAGATCAAATCAGTCACAACTGACGTGAACCACCCACACGAGATGTGACGTCGTTCATTCAATATTGATTCGTATCGCGCCGCACATAAGTATCGTATTCGAGCGAACGAGACGCAATTTCGTCTCGGAGACAATCGAGCCTCCCGATAATTGTTTTCTGATGCGAAAACGCGGCATCGAGCGTATAGCGGTCAATTATGCGAATGAGTGAACCGAGTGAGCATTAATCGAGAATGTCTAATGTATATTGGCGCAGGTATGATATGGGGCGTGCCTTGTCACGTAGGGTGGCGCGGAAGTTGGGTTAGGTTAGGTTGGGTTGTTTCTTTATAAGAGTTTTTATAGGTTATGTAATTCCTTTTGAAGATTTTTTATAGTTTGTGACAGTATTGAGATTTTTCATTGTGGGTTAGGTGATTTGTAATAGAATTTTTAATAAAATAGGTTAGATTGTTTTTTTTTGAGATTTTAAATAGGTAATGTAGGCTTTTTTAAGATTACCAATAGATTTTTATTTAGATTTTTTATAGGTTATGTAGCTTTTTTAGATTTTCAATAGTTTGTAATTGAGATTTTTCAATGTAGGTTATGTGAATTGTAATATTTTTTATAGGTTAGCTTGCTTTTTTAACAGGTTATGTATATTTTTAATATAATTTTTTTTAGGTTAAAATAGATTGTTTCTTTATTTATGGAAAACTACTTAAAATTTTGTAAATTTTCATGAAATTAAAATTTAGATTAAGTTGGTTAGTTTTCTTCCTTTTGAGTTTGTAAGTTTATATTAAGTTTTTGAGTTTCGTTTATTGCTGAAGTTAAGTTATAAGTGATGCGATTGGATGATGAATTACGTATTGTTATAATGAAAGTTTTTCTAAGGAAAAATACGGTTATATTAATATAAATTATTTGAGAATAATTGTATGTGGAAAAAATGTATGATTTTTTTAAGTTATGGGAATATTCTTGATCTTCTAAAATCATATATTGATTGTAAATAATAATGATATAATTTATATTGAAATTCTTAATAGGGCAGAAATTATTTTGCTTTATCTTAAGATTTTTTACATGTTGCTAAATCTATCTAATAATTTTTGATAAATTAAGTCTAGCTGGATAATTTAATATGAAAATTTATATAAGTAAAATATAATATAATAGTACTATTTTAATTTAAAACTTTTCAACTATAAACAAAAATCAAATTTTACATTAATCGACAAAAAGTTAAATACAAAAATAATTCAAAAAATATAAAAATCATTTTAACATTTCAAACAAACACGTACATCGCTCGACCGTCCCACGTACGATTTTTACGTACGCCACAGATAAAAAAGGTACCCTAATTGCTACACGCGTACCCAGGCCGACTTTAACTTATCAACCGTGAAAAGCGACCTTTTCCCCTCGATTTTCATCCTATTCGCGATCCGGCCCTGTCCCTCTCGCCGGGCCCGGACTCGTGACCGGACGCGCCCACGCCCCCTCGCTTTCGGGAAGAAAAATATTCCGTTCTTCCTTTTTCGGGATTTGGAGCAGTCTTTATTCCCGGTGACGTAGTACTGTACTTTCTGGAGGGTTTTAATGAAAGTTCTCCCCGCGGATCGCTTACGTTTGCGGATTTGAGTCTGTCCTTTCAGATGTTTCCTTTGTTGATGGAAATCGATGCTGAAAGCCTGATAATGGAAATGTGTAAATTTGGCTTCCCGGAAAATATTGGGAATTGTTGATTTTTTTTGAGTTTTCGGCCTTGGGAGAGTGAAAAATTAAAAAAAATGTATTTTTTGGGAATAAGGCATAATCTCTGGGTAAATGGGTTCTGGCTTGTTAAAAAAAATTAAACAGGTTTCATTTCAATATGGGGACAATTTAAAAATTCATTATATAAAACAAATGTGCATCTACCTTAAGATTTGACGAAATTAGTGTTCATCAAAAAAAATTAATGTGTGCATTATGCACGAGCATTCAAATGTGTGCATTCGATGATATATTGAAAAAATACCTGTACTTTAAACCGAATAAAACGAGCATTGAAATGAATATTAAAAAATAATCGACAGCGTCGCAAACACGAACAGAGTAAAATATCAACCGCACGAACATTATTCACAACTTTTATGATAGAATAGAATTGGGATAAATTGATAAAATGTGATTAAAATAAAATGAAAATAAAATTTTAACAAAACAAAACCGGTCATTGTTCAGAAAAACAAAAGCATCGCATTGTATGAAATTCGTTATTTTAAAGTAATTTCAGAGTGATTAACCGACGCCTGATAATTCTTACATTTTATAGTGAAATTTCTATAAATTTGTAGATTTTTTATTCTAATATGATCGATTAACTTATCGATGACGTCACCCGATCGCCCACAGCACATTTCCGACTACATTCGACATTTTGTAACCGAGACCGTGAAATTATCTAAAAAATTATTGTTATCTTTCAAAACATAACTGCCCATAATAAAAACAAACCAAAAATTAGATTCATTGTCGTAAACAGATATTAAAAGGATGGAAATTGAATAAATCTTAGTTTTTGAATTAGAGTTTTGTGTTAAGTGAGAATATTTTTAAAACTTACATTTTCAAAAAACTTGAATAAAAATACTCACTTCCTATTATAAATATTAATGATAACACATAGTTTTATCAAAATATACACAACGAATATATCGTATGAGAAAATATTTATTGTCACAAAACTCATTGTCCAGTTTAGGAGTGTATATTATTTTTGTATACCAATAACTTCGAAAATGAATCATGTATATTCTATATTCAAAATTTATATTGAAAAAGGTGTATACTATATGAAAAAAATGCGATAAAAAATTCCAAATTCTGACCTCGCGCAAACGCAAGATGGCTCGTTAAACTTTCCCCTTCGGTCCATTTTTTCGGAAAGCTCGTTCCACTATAAGGCCGAACTTAATAACGAAATAACTCTTTCAAAGGCTTAATCGGTTTAAAAGCGTCTCCTTTGTGTAGTTCCCGTGGAGTTGAGCTCCACTTTTATTGTGTAGCCGATTAAATCTGCTCCCTGTTGACGCGCGGTATTGGCAAACTTTCGCCAAATAGCCGTATTGTCATCCGAAAGGAACCTTTTTAAAGCGGATACCGCCTTTTGAGCGAGGCCCGAACTGACTTTGTTCCAAATTCGATTCGTAACGACCTTCCGAGAACGATTTGTCGTTTTTGTTTCAGTCTATTATATAATAAAAAAAATGTATTTTTCTATTGATTCATAGATGGCGCTAATAAAGTGCAATATGCGAATATTGAAAATTTTCAGTTTTTTTTTTTTAAATTAAAATGATAGAAACTTACTCAGGTGTTGGCCTGAAGGCTGTTGAAGGCAAATGCTTGGCTTGTGCGGCCCTCGCCCTCGCCAACAGTCCCATCACTGTCCTTTTTGTAGGACTCATGGACGCCCTAGGTCCTCCGGCCAACAGTGGCCTTTTGCGACCCATTACGCCTGCTCCTACTGAAAAATAAAAATATGTTTTAAATAAAATGCATATATGGTTACATCGAATAGGGAAAATATTCCATATTGAATGCAAGTAAAATGCATCCCCTATATATAATAGCGGATTTCTGTGTGTGTGTGTGTGTGTGTGTGTGTGTGTGTGTGTGTGTGTGTGTGTG
>JAOXNN020000028.1:2390947-2401697 GCA_028571205.2 Hydropsyche betteni | reverse complement strand
CTTTCATAAGCATGATATTATAGACGTTAAGCGTATACGCATAAAGACCATATACGCACGAAGAATAATTTTATAGACGCAAAAAAATAATCGTATCGATGCGTCGTTTTAAAATCGCGAGCGTCATCAGGCAGACACACAGACACACATAAATCCGCTATTATATATAGGGAATATATTATATATATATATTGTATTATTATTATTATTATTATATAATAGTATTTAGGCCCGATGTAAATAACATCGGCCGTGGTTTTGTTAAGAAACGGAAAACGATAAAATGTGAAAACACGATTGTGTGAAACAGAAATGTGTACCCGATTTGAATATTCAATATTTAATTAAAAAAATCAAAATATTTCATTTTTTATTTGTTTGTGACATATAGGCAAAGCCAGAGGTAGAGGCTAACCAATGCCCGTACTTTATTTGAATATTTAATTAATAAAACCAGTTCATTTGTTATTGATACAATTACGACATATAGGCAAAGCCAGAAGTAGTAGGTAATAAGTATCATATTATATTACATACATTAACTGTATACGCCTATAAAGACCATATTCGCGACAAAGCCGCGAGCGTCATCGATCATCATCATCATCATAAAAAAATAAAAAGTCGCGAGCGTCATCGAACAGACAGACAGACAGACACACAGAAATCCGCTATTATATATATAGGGGATTATATCATACAATTACTATACATATTATACAATCATATTAATACATTTTTCAAAGAAAAACTCCAAAACCCCGAACATCCCTACTCGGCTGCACCCCGCCCCTGCAACCGCTTGAAATGTCTCTCTCCAGGGGAGTGCCTCGTAGCAAGCGGGCCTCGTTACCCCCTCGCACAGTGGCCCAACTGATTTAGGCCATTTTTTCCCCTCTTATTTTCGAGGGCTCGTTCCGCGCGTATTTCATTCGGCACGCCACTGGATAATGGATTTATTCGTCGCGTCTCATAGCGCGTCCCCGCTGACCCTATTCTAATATCTCACCTGAGACGAGCCCTACAAGGGTTCTACGCTTTTTTTTCAGTGGGAATAGTTCTTGTGGGAAATGGGGTTCGGATGTTCTCTTTTTGGGTGCTGAGGTTTTTTCGACCGCCGGTGTTTGTGTTCGATTTATTCTTGTATTTTCAAGAAATAATCGGACGTCTTTGTGAATGGGTTTTCTAGGAAATGTTTTTTTTTTTACTTTGGTCCGGTTTTGTTTCTGGGAAATGATTGTGTGTGAAATATTGAAATGGGATTGAACTCTGATTTTTTTGGGTTCAAATGTGTTTTGATTGTCAGTATTTATATAAATTATAGATTTTTTCTGTCTTTGAACAATTTTTTATTATTGAATTTACTTTTTTTTGACACAGTGGCTTCCGCCGATTGCTGAAGTTAAGCAACAAGTGGTAAGGTCAATATTTGAGATGTATGATATATTAAGGGTTCGATTTTACCATGAATTGAAAAAATAAAGATTTTGCCTTTAAATTAATTACTCATGCATTAGAATAATATAAGACGTACATTATTTCTAGTGTATTAATAAATATCGTATTGAACAACATTTTAATAATACAATAATTTTAGTAAATGCTCAAGTTAAATGCACATTTATCTTATATAATGCACTTTTAAATTGTCCTATTAATATGATGTTATTATGAATCCTTTATATCTTTAATTTTCTTGATGGTAATGATATCCACTCAAAATAATTTTCCAAAAAATTTCTCCGAGGATAATGTTTTCGAAATTTTAGTAAGGATTCTCTCATAAATTCACTTTCATGTTCGAAACGGTTTTAAATAAATTTTTAGTTTAAAATCTTATAAAAACATAAGTACAAATTATCGACATACTATGAAATAATATAGAGATGTAATATTATTTTTTATTTTTTATCCAAATCATTATCATAAATAAAAGCAGTATAAGAATATTTGAAATCATTTTTAAATCCACAAATCAATTATTAAATTAAAAAAAAATCGATTCAATTAAAACTTTTATACAAACTAAAAAAAAAAGACGTTTGACGTACAAATCGACGACATCGTAATCCTCGGAAACGACACGTAAATCGAACGGCGCGTTTTACGACACCTTCGGGGCTTTCGAAAAAGAGCCAAAGAAAAAAAAGTCGAACGCTCTTCCCGAAAAAAAGGCGGCAAAAGACTAAAAAAAAACACACACACAGCGCCACTTTTCGAACGGCGGCCGTCTCGCGTACTTATTTTATGGCGAAAGCTCGAGTCGCGTTCCGCTCGGTTTATTTCGTTTATCTCGCGTAAATCCACCAATGAACGCTCCATTTAAATGGGCTTCTTCTTTGGCGGGGTTTTCATTCTGTTTTTTTTTTTGAGTTTTTGTCCCGTCCTTGTAACGGTTCGGAGTTGATTTTTTTTGTCTAGATGCAATTGCAATGCGTTTTGAAGTCGCTACACGTGCGATCGATTGTAGTTGTTTTCGTAATAGATTTTTTTAAATGTGCCCAATCCTCTTTTTACATGAGGGATACGTTACAGAGATTTTCGTGTGAAAAAAATCGTGAAAAAAAGTAAAATATGGCGACCATATACAAATTGGAGTATGTAACAAAATTATACTGACATATGATCCAACTGAAATCTGATAGGAATTTCATTTTCAAAATAATCTTTGTAGCTCATAAACTAATAGTCACATAATTTATTTTCACATAAATACGTAATTCAATAATTTTTGCTTAAAAAGTTTCGAGTTAAGAAAACTTCACATAGATGGCGTTAAAAATGATGATTTCATCAATAAGTCATCATTTTTAACGCCATCTATGAGACTTGTTTTTAACTCTATATTTTTTAAGCAGAAATTGTTTCTGTTGTTTTTATTATTATATAATAATTGTGTAAAATATTATAAATAATTATTATAATATATAATATAAAATAGTTCTAATCGATGAATGTAATACTATGGCAATTTTATTTTATGTTCAACAATTTTCCAAGTATCAAATAATCATAATTAGTAAAATCAAATAGATTATAAATATATTGAAAAAACAGTTGAAGGTTGTGGACATAATTAATTATCCATACCAAAAATTTATATAAATAATTTGATTTAATTTTTTTTTCTCGTTCATTCGGATTTTCCACTATCTTGACCATTTAAATTTCGTGTCAAAGTGTGAAAAAAATCTAAAAAAATAATTAATTCTTCTTCACTGAACCGTGTCATTTCGAAACAGAGAATTAGGTGTATTAGATTTTATTAAAATTTAAATATATATACCAGTCTCATATCCGAAAATAAACTGGAAAATACGTAACCCATTTTTCGATTTGCACCTAGTACGAGCACTTTTCTTTTCTATGGTTTGAGGCTTTCGGTAGGTGGGTTGAAATTCACGGCTTTTGCCCGTTTCGGGTGTAGATTTATGATGATTAGAACCGTGTCTGCGAATGTTCCAGAAAAGAGTATCGCTTTATTTAGCCGTTACGTGTAACCAAGAGGATGTACAGGATGTGTGAGAATTAAGGGGAACGTTGAACCTTTCGAGAACCTTCGCTTATTTTGATAATAATTATGGTTTTGTGTATGGGATTTGATTTTAATGTTTTCAGCATGTTTGGTTTTAGGATAGCTTATTATTCTTAGTCGATTGGTTAAGGTAGTGTTTCAGAATAGTTTTCCTATGTAAATATAGAAAGATAAATGTATGTTAGTGTTTCAATTTGAATGTGTAATGAAAATTTTTTTCATTAGGGTTTTATATAACGATTTTTTTTTCATATGAAATATTCAATACGAAATTTTTTTTATTTATTCAAATCTATATTTTTATATAAAAAAAATCTTTAACGTGTTATAGAAATTATTTTGAAACTCATCAGATTTTTTTTTTATATAAAATTCGATTATTTATACTATAAAATATTGTTTTCAATCTAAAAAAAGATATGTTTTCGTATTGAATATGAACGATGTGTCTTTTTCAGTAAATCAAAGCGTTTTTCGATATCGAAAATTAAATATTTCGGATTTCTCGATGCATATGTTTTCGTACAAAAACAGAAAATAGGCCCTTTGAGTTTCGCAGAGCGTTTTTCGGTTCGTCGAAACTGTAATGGTAATTGGAATATATACATATGTATTTATTTTCGTATCGAATGTAAGGATATATGCTTCGTTCTGGTAGTGCTCTCATTATTGAGGCTTTTTCTTTCGTTCATTTATAATGCGTATTTGTATGTTTGTCCATTCACAAATGGTTTTTCAATACATTCATTACGAATACGCAAGACTTCTTTCTTATTTTATGGCAGTTTTTTTTTTAAATTTTCCGATACTAACTAAAAATGTATACGTACTAAATAATTTTCGATAAACTTAAATACAAATTAATCACTCGAAACTCGTTTACGGAAAATGTTCTTCTCCGCCATTTTGCCTCATCTACCGCCATTTTGTTCACCGTTTCGCGACTCTCTCTTCGGTTTAATTAACCGCGGATATTAAATACCTTTTGTCTATCGTCTCGAAGAGGCTCGCCGCTGAATGATCAGCCTTTTGCGGCCATAATGCGCATAAACACGGCCATTATCAACCTAGCGTGTCGTTCATGGTTGTCAAACGCAGCGTTTACGTCATTTGTATCGTTATTGTTTGCTTGCTTAAATATGAAGATAGGTTTAATTTTGATTGCCCTAATCTGATTTTTATTAAAAATGCGTTCTACAATTATTCCTCTAAAAAAGATTGCTCTCATGAAAATTTCCATCAAAAATATTTATTTCGTTATCAGAAAATGTATCAAATTCTCTTTTTACACATGAAATACGTTTCAGAAACTATTGTTTAAAAAATATATGGTAACTACATATAAATTTAAAACAGGAAATATCAGTATATTTGGATAAAACTTCCATTCAAATGTACTTTTAAAAAATGTGTAGCGTGAAAAAATTTCGACACGTAAAATCATCAAAAAACAATGAAAATTTTTATTTAATAACTAAACATAATTATATACATAGCAGTATACTGGCCTATATTGAATCTTACCATTGTGGCACAATAATACATTTTTATATATTTTAAAGTGAAAAAACCGTTAAAAAATAATCGGTTCTTCTTCTTTGAACCGTGTTATTTCAGAACCGCGTAAAAAGGAGATTGGGTGTATTCTGTAAGATGAGTTTTCTATAAAATATTATAAATAACAGAGTGAGAACTTTTTTTGATGGGTCTTTTCGAGTGAGTAATTTGGATGTGAGCAATTTTTCTGTTTAATGAAAAATTGAACCGCAAATAATAATAATTATAAATATGAAACATTTAAAAAATACCCAGTAGATTAATTTTTGTTTTTAAATAGATGATGTTTCCAGTTAAAAAGTGATATTATTATATAAATTGGAAAAAAATAATAATTTTATATAATATAAGGAACATTCAAAAGTTAACAAGTAAGATTGGTATCGAAATTTCGACTTTCTTACCCTCAAGTTGTTGTCAAAGGATTCGTTGAAAACTACCATTATCCTTAGAACATAATGTTGTTCCGATGAAGCGTATACGATAAGGTCGGCCGCAAAAGCGAAAGTTGTGTCCGACACATAAAGGGTTAACTTTTCCCTTGCTATACACACAGAACACGAGATTCCATCTAAGATATAGGGAAATGGAAAATTCATTAAATTCAAACTAAATATTGAATATAAAATATTTTGCAGTGAATCATTAAAAAAAAACGCATTACGTGTTTAAATGAAAAGCTCAATATAGGAATTTTCCGGATTCTTCTGGAAATTTTCCCGTCGGGGAAATATCTTGAAATGGAAACGTTCCCCAATGGAGACTTTTCTTCTCTGTCGGCCTGTGTAAAAAATGCATCCGATGCAAAGTTTCAGCGAATTCAATTTTCCACAGATGCACCGCGACTATTGCATAATATAAATGCGCATTGTGGAAACGTTAAAAATTTCATTTCGATGCATTTTTCGGATGTGGCGGATCGGACGCGCTTTTCCATTTGCGAATGGAAAATCGCGGATTTTGATAGGAAATTTTTGACGTTTTCGTGCGGAGTCAATCGAGTGGTTTATTACGATGATTTTTCGATCGGTATGATTTTTTTTGTTGTGAAAATATATAGTTTTTGTTTTATTTGATGTATGTGATATTTATTATTTAGATATAATTGATTGAGAATCGAAATTATTGGAAAATTAAATATTTCGGTACATTAATTGGGTGTACATTTATAAAATAATAAAGTATAAGAAAATCGGCGGCTCATACAAATAATTTGAAAATATTTATGATAGGGGAAACTTTACCAGTTCTGTTATATTAAGCGCTCGTTTGTCATTATTCTATCAAAAAAAAAAATTAAAAAAAGCTTACAAATACTAAGCATTAACCTTTTTTTCCATCGAATCATTATTTAAATATTATTATTCATTATCAATTTTATATGAAATTTTCTCAATCTGAGACGTCTAATTTCGTGATAGAAATTGTGTAATTCCGCAATAATTTACTTGATTTTGAGAAAAGCTTCGTAATTTTATTTTTTTCAATTATTATTAAAAAGATTTAATAATTAAAGACTTATCATTAATAATTGGCGATTTAATTTTAATCCTTTTCACAGTTTCAAGAAAAGCAGAATTAAACGAAAAAAAAAATTTCTTAGTAGAAATAATTTTGATAGCAAATATTTTCACCAATTCTGATTATTAGATGTGTGCGAAAAAAATTAATTTAATCAATTTTTATTAGTAGTGGCATTTTTCAATGCAAAATTATCTGTATGAGATTTCATTCATAAGAAACTAAAATTGTGAAGCTATTTTCATCCTTTTGATATTATGCGAATAAAATGTATGATGTATTCGGTACGAAAAATTTATTTAATTAAATACAACGTGTATTCACATCGTAAATATAACACGGATACGTCAAAACGTCAAAGAGCGGACGGAAAATGCGAAAAATCGCATCCCGGATGACATTTTTCATCGCGGAATTTCCCGTTCGAGATTGCATTCGCACACAATGAAAACGAATGCCGGGAAACTCGCAGTTTTCCAACAACACGTTTCCCGTTCTCCATTTTTGATTCGGAAAATCATATTTTTCATCATTTCCCGCCATTCGCGTTTTCATAATTTAATTTTGCACGTTTCGCACTCGAAACTATGCACGGCGAAAACTGGCTTTTTACATTCGAAAGGGGCGAAAAAAAATGAAAATAAAACGGACGCATTCAAAATGATGAGATTTGTAACGGATATTTGCACATTTTTGAAAAAAGAACGCGGGCGTTTTTATTCGTGGAATTTTTCCGTGGTTTTCTTTGAATTTTTTTTTATATATAGAGCACTTACGTTTTATAATTTTGTATTCATACATTATTCCAGATGTTTTCAATTTAATTATTTAAAAAAATCACTGATTATTTTAAATGATCAAATACATCATCCAGATATAAATGACAAAAATTCGCATAAAGAAGCATGCAATTATTATATAATTAAAAAAAATACCTTTTAAAAAACTTAACCCTTTCGATTCTTATGTATTCTTTGACGACATAAAAAAAAAATGTTTTAAAACTCTAGTCTCGAAAGCGAACCCGCGTTGAATTCGAATGAAACAAAAAAGGCGGGAAAAAGGGGGCAAAAGAACGAACACTAATTGGCGGTCGATTAGTCGACGGGTCGTTAAACGATTCGGTTAAATTAACGGCGAAGTTAACGCTGTTTTACTAATCAGCCGAAACGTGTTGTACTGTATTATTTTAGTGCCATTCTTCGAAAGGTTTTAGGAAAAGACTTGTTAAAATTTTATAGATTTTTAAAACTTTTTTTATAAATAACAATTCATTATGAATATTAAATTTTTTGTAAATATATAAATTATGAATTAAAATCTGTGTTAAAAAATTTGATTGTATTGTCATTTTGGTTTATTTTTGTGCTTACTATGAAGATTTGCCCCAACTTTCATTATTTTTTTATCATATTAAGATTGAAGCCTCATAATAATGTTAATATATCATTACCCTTACTCTTATTTATATTTTTTTCTCTCTTATTCATGTATTGTAATCATAGTTATTGTTCATTTCGTATACGAGATAAATAAATAAATAATTTAAATTATATTTCAAAAAGGGTGACGCACAATGGTGTGATCATACGATTATTTTATGCATAAATATATGACTGTTTATTTAAGCATGGGATCTCAATTTTAAAATAAAAACATTTAAGCTTTATATAAATAAATAAAAAAATAATCTATACATATGAAAATGTGTGTATGTTTATATGTTAGTTATGAATGCCTTTATTACTTATAAAATCACAATTAAATTTTGTAAATATATTGTTTGTATATTTGGAAAAGTTTCTGTATCATTTAAACTATTTTATAACTTGATTTGAGGTTATTTTAAAATGAAAAACAACGCCGGGTCCGAGCAACGCCGTGTACCCAAACCCATTGCCCGAGCAACGCACAGTATAATCCGCTAATTAGTCATTAAACTCAAATCTAACGAACAAAACTAAAAAAAATCAAGATTCACACAAAAGAACGTCGTTCCGCAAAAGCGACGAAACTCGCAATTTCAAATATCCCTCGCTATTTAAACTCAGAGAGTTTTCGCGCCAAAGGACGTTGCCGAGGATAATTTCTGAATTCGCCTCGCATCCGCTTTTTTGAAGCGCGACGAAAAGCGCGCCAATTAAACAAAATTATGAATGGCTGCGAACTGCGAACAAATATTGTACGTCGTAAAATACATAATGAAGATACTCTCCCGAACTAGAGCGAGGTAAGACTTTTCTATTTTGTGTCTGAATGGAAAATATTATTTGAATGTGTGTTTGTGGGCGGTGTAACAAATTAAATATTGAAATTGAAGATTTTGTGGTTTTCGTTTGAATCTATTTTTATGTAAGAGGATTTTGTTTTATATGACAGGCAGGTTATTCTAAATTGTATAGATCTATGTTTATAATTAGTATATATTATTATATATTACCATGTTTGTAATCTATGTTCAAATAATAGATATATGTATATAATTTTAAATGAATCAAAACTTGCAAGTGATTAATATACAGTTTTTGCATTCCAAATTCAACCATGCACAAATTAAAATTCAGATTTTTAAAACTCGGCAATAACCCTGACAATAGTTTTAATAATAAAATACTTTCCGATGGTTGAATTTTATTTGTAAAAAGTTAAAATTGATTTGAATAAAGTTTAATTTGAATAGTTTGATAGAGATAAAATATTTGAATCTTACGAATATTTTTGAGCGAAGTTAACATTGGAAATAATAATGATAAATATAATCATGTTTTTTTAGAATACGCATGAAAATGTAATTCGAAAATTTGTTTTTCTCGAGAAATTCAAATTTTATGAAAATTATTCAAATAGATACAAATTTTCTCAAATCGACTCTAACATTAAGTTCACAAATAAATTATCACAACAAATGCGTTTGTATACCTATTTGCTTTCAATTTACATAAAAATATATTAATATCAAAACGCAAAAATGACTAAAAAGTATAACAGAAATTTATATGTTATACTCATATTAAATTTCAAGGTAAAAATTAATTGAAAGGACCTTATCCAGCAGTGGATGTTTTATGAGTTGAGTTGAGTATAATTAATATATAATATATATTTTAATATTTTAACTTTTTAAAGGTTGGTCTGTAATCACCTATATATAATAGCGGATTTGTGTGTTCGACTGTGTGTCAGTTCGATGACACTTGTGAATTTTCGCGAATATGGTCTTTATATGCGTATACAGTTAACGTTTATAATATGATGCTTATTACCTACGGCCTCTGGCTTTGCCTATATGTCACAAACAAATAACAAATGAATTATTTTGATTTTATTAATTAAATATTAAATATTCAAATCGGGTTCACATTTCGAGTTCACACAATCCGGTTTTCACATTTTATCGTTTTCTGTTTCTTAACAAACCCACAGCTGATGTTATTAACATCGGGCCTACTATAAAAATTAGTACTTTTACTACAGAAATCAATAATTATACACTCTCTCAAAAGATGACAGTACTATGTCGGGTTACTCCTAGTTTTAATTGCATCTAAATGCATGTAAACTGTTTTTCTTAATATCTCCAAAAGTGAAAAATGTCGCTTAACATTATTTACTGCCGAGTCCCTCATATATTTTGATAAGATTAAGATTTTTTAAATAAGATAGTGTGCGTCTATTATTTTTAATATTAATCAAAGCCTTAATTGGAAAATTATTATGAATTTATGAAGATCGTGGATGATGGGTTGAGTTCGTCATAGGATTCTAATCGGTTTTTTATACATATTTCTATTTTGGTGATAGTACTTGATCGTTGTAATATTTACACTGAAGTTCATATTTTCATTTAGGATAAAATTCTCTTTCAAAATAAATAAAATAAATTTTGTATCGATAATTAATTATAAAATAGAATATATTCTATTGTATTATAATGCCAACTATCTCGATTTATGAAAACAAAGAAAAACGAAAAAAATCGTCGTTAAATATAAAAATCTCGAATTTCCGTTGAGTTGCAGGTTTTAATATTTTTTCACCTGTTATCAAAATCCCTCACGTGCTATGAATTAATTAATTATAAAAATTATTGATATCGGTTTTATTATATTATTTTCGGTATTTTTTTAGTATTGCAGA
>JAOXNN020000028.1:2378002-2388269 GCA_028571205.2 Hydropsyche betteni | reverse complement strand
ATTACCTACGGCCTCTGGCTTTGCCTATATGTCACAAACAAATAACAAATGAACTATTTTGATTTTATTAATTAAATTTTCAAATCGGGTACACATTTTGGGTTCACACAATCGGGTTTTCACATTTTATCGTTGTCTTTTTCTTAACCAATCCACAGCCGATGTTATTAACATCGCGCCTATTTACTAGTATAAAATAATATACCACAAAAATCTGACAACGAACAGTTCAGAAGCTTGTAATCAAAATTCAACTAGCATGACACAACACGGTTATTTCAACATGAAACAAAATCGATACATTTTTTTATATATATTTCAATAACGGAAACCAATATACGCTAAAAAAAATAGTACGGCATCGAAAAAAAGGGCACGAAATCGAAATAATATCGTATGCATGAACAAGTTTTACGGCTCGCACTGTTCGCACGGGTGACCAAGAGATTGGAGAGACTTCCAACGGGTTAACCCATTGGATGCCGGTCGTGCCTCATACGACAGATACGTTTTCGTTTTGTTCTGAATCGTAAAATGGCGGAGCGTGTACACACTTTAATAATGCACGCCTACAGGTACAGTTCTGAATTTAAATGAAATCTATGCTCTGTGAAGGAAGGTGTTCGGTTTGTATCGGATTTTTTTTTTATATGTAAGGTTGAGTAGTAAAACTTGCATAGAGGCGTACGTTTGGAATGGAAATGAATCATTTCAATTTTTTTTTTGTGATGATAGTTGTTTTTGTTTAAGGTATTTTTCATTTTAGAAATGATGGATTGTAAACGGGTTGCTATTGGATTGATTAGTGTGGTATGTATAATATATTACAGTCCAAGTGTATTTCAGTCCATGTATATTTGGATCGATTATAAGGTTATAAGGAATTAAGGTTGGGTTCGGTTAAGTTAGGTTGGGTTGGGTCAAATATACGTGGACTGCGACATGTACATAAATTGAAAAGAATATTTGAATACCGGATATAAAAAAAAACGATGTAAGTGCCGCAAAGTAAAAAATCGGTTTTATATTTGAAATGTGTTCTATATATAATATCAGCATTCGATGTTTTAAAATATGGTCGATGGCCTCAAAATCGGTTTTTAAAAGTATATGTTAACAGCGGATTTGTATCGATTGTACATGTATATGATCCTATGGGAATTTCTTGATAGAAACCGTTGTATTTCAAAATATTAAAAATAGCACTTACATCCTTATTTATTTTCTATATTAATTGATATTATATATTTTTGATTATCATATTAATTTTTTTGCGAAAAATTTAATTATACAGGAAAAAAGCTGTTATTCAACTTTTTTCTTTGATAATCAAAATCAAAAATCTTTTTTACAAAATCATTTTTATTTTATCGAAGATTTAAATAATAATTCAGTGATGAAATAAATATTTGAATACAACATTATTTGTAAAAAAAAATTGAATAGATACGTTTTATAAATATAATAGCTATTTAGGTATCGATACAAATCCGCGCATATCTTATTTATATTTATAAAAAACTTTGAAATTTCACAAAATTCTCCCAGCCGAATTTACATATTTCAGGAGCTAAAGCGGCTGAAGGTAAGCGATATCTGAACTGAATATTCTGAGGGAAGCAGGAAACATTTGTCGGTGCAAAATTTCCCATGCAGATAGCGATATCAGAGAACGTCAACCTTTCACCGAAATAATGAATACCGAATATCCATATAATCCAAAAAGCACACACACACCCAACAAACATTCACACAACAAAAACGAATTTTTATTCCAAATCAAAAATAATAAAACACATCAAACACACAAACCCCGAACCGAATCCAGCCCTGAAACCCCATACTTATACACCCAATAAAGGAACAGACTCGCGTTTATACGTCAGGTTAAATCTGGTGATTTATTTGTGCCTGGAAACGTTAACAAATACCCCATAAGTAAGAAGTTACATGCAATACCAATCTAGACGTGATCGCATCCCCGGGACGTGTTCGTGGAATATCCTTTGAGTGTACACCGTGTGCGAGAGAAATTGAACTTCAGAGTTATGTGGTGTATGGAAGGGGTTTTATTTTGTGTGTTGCCGTTTAATATTGGTTTGGGGTTGAGGTTGCATGATGCGGTTGGTTGTTGGTGCGGTTTTTAATTATGGTTTTTTGGTTGGTCGTACGTCAAGTGGTGGTTTATGAAATAATGCGGGTGGTTGATGTTGGAAATGAAATTTGATTTTGCCGAATGTCAATTTGGTTCGGAGTGGAAATTTGAGGTGAGTGTATGCGTGTAGTAAACTTAAGCATAGATGTGATTGTGAACGTGAATGTAAACGTAAGCGTAAATGTAAACGTAACTAAAAAAAAAAAACATAAACTCATTTCTTCCAAAAATGAATTTATACCACTTTTAAAACCAATAGTGATTTTAATTTTTTTATAATGATTATAAAAAATTTCGTTTTTATAGCAAAAATCGACACAATAAAAAAATCAATGATGTATACTCTATTAGTCAAAAAACACATATTTTTTTGAAAATACGCGTTCATTGATATATAAAAGTTATTTATTATAAAAATATTACATTTAAAAAAATAATACAGTGCAAATGTTCTGGCGCAACTAGCATTTATCTCTCACCTGCCCCGCGGGAAGTGGAAAAATCATGTTTCCAGTAATAAGAAAAGTTGGCGGCCCGCAGAGAGAGTGGCCCTTATTTGCTGACCATAACTCACAGCCCCATGCCGCCTTTTTGCCCCATTCGGAGCCTTTTTCTAATTCCGCCGCCCTTTATGCCTTTGATTAGTGTCCTCGCTTTCATTTACCCCTTCACACACAACCGCCATTCCACGTCCATTCAAAAATTATACGAATCAAATCCCGCACGATTTCCCCCGCAAAAACAAGACACAAACAACGCCACCGTCCGACCATAACTCGCATCCAAATCGCTAAAAACCCCCGGAGCAGACGTCGACGATAAATTAGCGAATAATTCCACAATAAGACACTTAAGATGGCCGCGGAGGAAACGACACATTAGCGCGCCACCTAGCGCAATTTACGCGAATCACGCCGTCGCATTAATTTATTTGCGAGATTAGTGGCAGGTTATGAGGCGGTGTGTCTTTTATTTTTGGGCCTCGACGATAAATTTTATCGTCGTCTTCATCTCGAGGGCTGTCAGTTTGAAAGATGCGAAAGGCGCGAAAAATAAATATGGCCGAAAGTAAATGTTGTCCGCGGTAAATGTGTTTACGCTTAATGACCGAGTTGGTAGAATAGTTTGTTGTTTTTTTTTTTTTTTTTGAGAATGTTAATTTTGTCGTTTGGGAGCTGTTGATGGATTGGTGTGATTTTTATCGTTGGATGGTTCTGTTGTTTTGATGGGTTTATTATGTTAGGTTCGTTTGAATGATTTGTTTTTTGTCGTATGAAAATTATTTTATTATTTAAATATATTTATAGATAAAATATGGAAATGGTGCTATTAATATCTTTTATTAAAAAAACTATGTAAGTATAATTACATTTATAAATTATATCACTTCTTCAAAGCTTCGCATTAATTTTCTAGGTACTCTGATAACTGAATAACTGAAGGGTCTGAAAATGTAAAAACTTAGTTTTTTACTGATTATAGAGCTCCTCTTTGAGATTAAAATAATCATATATTATGTTCAGTAACGAGTTAAATTTATTGGGTTTTCTATCCCAGTGAACGATTCATTATTGAAAACCAGTAATATTTTAATGCAAAATTAATTGATAATAAGTGATGAGATTCATTTTTGTTTAAGTGGATAAGTTAAAAATAATATTGTTGATTTTGAGGCACTAAAAATTCTAAAGAAACACATCAACATCAATTGGATCTTTAAAATATACTATTTGGTACAATATTTTTTCTTACTTTTAATTATTGATTTTTTCACTAAAATAGAAAAACTCAATTAGTTTAAATTATTTTTGAACATAATATCTAACCGTTTTAACCTCCAAAAGATGCTTTATAACATGTAAAAATAGAAATAAAAAAAGATTGAAAATGAATAAACCATGACCTTTTCAAACCCTTTAGTCATTCAGTGGCCATCTTATAAAAAAATGGTTTCGCTAAAAAAATACTATTTATAAAACGTCAAAATATAAATAAAATGCAATGATAGTAATAAAATATGCCTAAATGTTTGTATAAAAAAACAAAAATAAGTCCGAACAATAAAAACACATTTTCCAAATTTTTCACCGTATTTTTTTAAAAAACCTTTCAAAACGAGAAAAATAACACATCAAGATCCAAACTCGAATTCCGAAATATAAATAAAAATATATTTATACAAACAATCATGATAACTTAACCCAATGAGCACATGTCTTCAGCAGATAAGACATTGAATGGTCCATGTACACGTTTTTTCCAGCCAAAGTCCTCATCTAGAGTCGTCTCCTTATACCCGAAGGATCGTAAAAAGGGCGTATCTTTAATAAGGGCCCCATATAAAAATGTTCCAAAGTGAAGCCTTTTTATGGCGACTCTATTAAAATCGCTTTTATTACGCTAAAGGGCGACGTCTCTCGTGTCGCGAAAATCGCAAATAAAGTTGTGCGTGTGCTTTTATATTTACGAACATATTTGTTTGTGTGTTTTTCGTTTTTGATGGTAAAGGCTGTTTGGGAATTGTTTTTATATATTTTCTTTGTATAATATTATAATGCACGGTTTTATTCGAACGATATAATGATACGATGGATGTATAATATGTAGAAATTTGCGAATGTATGTATAGGTTTTTAAATTCATATTCATCCATCGGAAAGTATAATATAATATAATTGAAACCGTTGTCTAAGTAATCGAAGAAATTTTAATTTGAAGTTTAAGATGTTGGATTAAATGTTTAAAACTTGTATAAAAATATATTTGATACAATCAAAATTTTAATACGCATAAAACTTAAATCAATAAAAAAAAAATAAAGCACCCTGAATACGATTTTTCAATTTTATTCTCTTTCGACGGCTTTTATAGAAACCTTAAACGTAAAATAACGAATAAACACTAAAAATGCTTCAAACAATTCTATGTATTCTGACAAAAAAAAAAAAAAACATGAATCGAAACGTATTTTCACCACAATAATTTTCCCGAACACAAAAAACCGACTCATCTTTCAAATATATGACAATTTTAAAACATCACAGATGAAAGTTTTGAGACAAATCGCGTTTATTTTCAGCATGTAAGGATGTGTCGTTTAAAACCAGGCACATGACAGTGCACGTCCAATTTATATCCTCGCGGATTTATCCTTTCAACGTTTCGGACACATCACTCACGGCAGACAAAGGGTTAACGCGTGACGGAACGCACACTTTTATTTTCGGCCTTAATTTATATTTATATCGAAAAGTGTATATTTTATATTAATTTTAGGTACCTTCGGATGATCTCTGACTGGAACTACAACCCTGACTGCTACTTTGATTGGTTTATCTCTAGTTATGTCGACCATTCTTCTTTCGCAGCCTCCCCTGCCTCCGTCTCTGTCTGAAAAGATTAAAAAATACATTTTGATTAATATAAAATGATTTTGTATTTATAATAAGTGAAAAAATATATATTTTAGATGTCAATGGTTAGATGGTGTTGAATATGTTGGTTTTTACTTGATAATTTTAAGTTAAGAGTGGTTAGAAATAATATACATAATATTGTTTATAATAATTTGTATATATAATATTTATATTTATATATTTAGTAAATATGAATATTTAAAATTTAAATTAAAATTGTAATTAATAATAATTAAAACATTTAAATTTTCGTATTATATCGGAAAAACTTTTCTCGTGATAGATTCGTATAAATTACTGAGTGTTTTTTTTAAGTATGTTTAACAGAAAACGAATGAGTTTTTCATGAAAAGTTTTTAAAATTGACATGAAGCAATAATGAATTTAAGCACTACAAAAAGTTTGAAAGTGATCCCATTAAAATTTCAGGATTTTTGAAGTATAATAGTTTGTCAAAGAAAAAGTTTGGAAAGAGCAATAATTACATGTAATAATTAACGAATCTGCCAATTACCATCTGCCATGTTTTAATTTTTTTTTATTTTATAAATATTTACAGTACTTAAAATGATATATAAAAGGCGCTAATAAGTTAATATACTTGTTATTTATCCATATACCAGTATTTTTATTTACTTCATAAAAATATGATCGTATTATATAAAATATAATAGAATATTTAATAAAAATACGTGTACATGTGTTGCAGTCCATGTATATGACTACTCCATTTATATAATATTTGACTCAATCCAACCTAATCTAACCAAACCCAAAACATTGATCAAAACAAATAAAATGCTGAAAAAACCTAACCCAACCCAAACTTTTCTAACCCAACTCAACTACCAATAATATGTATTTATGACCAATCCAAATATACATGGACTGAAATATACTTGAACTGTGATTCACACACACACACACACACACACACACACACACACACACACACACACCGCACACAAACACGCACGCGCGCGCACACACACACACACACACACTCACACATACATATATTTATTAAAAATGGTATAAAAATAAAGATTATAATCAAAATTTAATTTGGAAATACCCAATATTTTCATATAACACTCCTACCGCGCATTGGCAACACACAATGAGCGAAAGTTAATTACCCTCCTCGTCTGGCAACAAGTTCTCGATTAGTGTTGGAAACGGACAAAAGGAGGCTCCGTTTCGCTAATCAACAATCGCACGTGTGCTGAAAGAGAGAAACGTGATGGGAAACACACGTGGTTAGGGAGGAAAGTGCGAGATGATTAATGGAACATCCTGTAGCTCGGCACAATGCAATATGGCGGCGGACCGTTTTCGGCCGCGCCAAAAAAGGTTGTACTTATCGTTTCAGGATAATTAAGGATGTATGTTATACGTAACCAGGTATGAAGAGTTTTAATAATTCGTTTGAGTGAGCAAAGAAAAATGGATAAAATTTCCTTTTTTTTTGGGAAAAAGTAGTGTAGTTGTTTCTTAGAAAGTGCGAGTAAGTGTTTATTTGATTTTTTTTATTAAAATAAATAAATTTATCATGTGAGTTTTTGTACAAAGAAGTTATATCATAAAAACTAGTAAGTACCATGTACAAAATGAACATAGACGATTAATATTACATCATGTATATATTGCAGTCCATGTGTATTTCAGTCCTTGTATATTTGGATCGGTCATAAGTACAAATCGTAAGGGGTTGTGATTAGTTTTTTTGCCAATTTGATTTGTTTTGAACGAAGCATTGCGTTGGATCAAGTTAAGTTGGGTTGGGTCAAATTTACATAAACTAATAACAAACAGCGTCATATGTAAAGTGAAAATTTTCATACTATTTCTCGTTTAAATTTTTACATAAAGATTTTATGAAACGTTCAATTGGTTTTAGTTCTTATTCATGTAAATTGCTCGATTCAAATCCATATTTTCAATTCAAATTCTTTCGATAAGTTACATGGATATAAAATAGTCCTAATATCAATAGAGCATTATAAGAATTAGTTTTACGAGAACTCGCATTATATCACAAAAAATTGATCCCACTATATTACAAATGAAAATTTCATCTAAAAATATTATAAAAAATACCCTATCACACATAAAATCGGCAAATTCAACCGCACAAGTTCATCCGACAATTCGAACGGAACGTTCCATAATTAAAAGTATTAATTAAATTTAACCGAGGACAGTATCTGAAGTTGGTCGTGCTGAACTCTGAACCAGCTGCGGAACTACTTCGCGTAATAATATGATGTAGTATAATATAATATTTTATATTATTATGCCGCTGAGTGCCTACATACTTGCACGGGTCGTAAAAGTTGGTGCAAGTCAAATAAAAGCTTGCGTTTCGCGCTCAACGGGTTAACGCTACATAGTATAATATAATAGAAAGTGGTATCTTGAGATAACTTCATTGGTCTTTTTTGAAATTGAAATTTATAAAACTTCAGACGTTTCTTCATAATATTACAGAAACAAATATTAAAAAAAAAAATGATGATCAATCAAAAATTATATGAAGGAGTCTATAATATAATATAATATAATATAATAATAACAAGTTTAGATATTGCAAGTTTCGCCAATAAGTTGCGAATATGCAATAATGTCGATAAGAAAACGATACATAATACACGTACGGAAGTACTAGGCCGCACTTCGACGTCTTAGAACCAAAGTTGGCCTAGTTGGCCAAGTTGGCTAACTTGTGGGAAGCGTGCGCTGCTTTGAACTCAAACTTTCCAATGGAAAATAGTAATAAAAATGGGGCGTGTCGGTTTAAAGAGCCCTTTAGTTTAAGTTTAAATTAACTATTTGTTTGCACTACTAAGTAAACATATCGGTGAGTTCATCGATTAAACGTCAAGTTTAATTTTTTTATATTTTAAGTTTAATTATTATATTATATAATTAATTCAAAATTTGCGATTCGATATTGATTCATTATGCGTTTAAAATTTTATAAATCGACGAAATTTGATGCTTCAATGTAACCTTTGAATCGACATGTCCAGAAATCGAATAAAAAAATGAAATCAAAACTGGGACGACACCGAAGTTTCCGACCTTTTGTGAAAAAGGGAAGAGTTAGTTTTCGCGTTGAATTTTAAATATTTTAAATTCGAAAGTTTCGCGGGGATTTCGCGGCCTGAATCACAACGATAGTGGTAGTTTTAGCGTCGAAAAAGTTAGTCGTGTAATTGCACGAAAAGTTCAAATTACAATTTCGCAACGTTTAAATTGAGATAGAAACTCACAAATATCTTCAATGATTTTAGATGATGGAAAATATTATAATAATGCACGATTCCAATGTATTTCACTAAGTTTTGCCATGGAAAAAATTATTATATAGTAAAAAATATATTTATATAGGAAGTCCTTTGACTCGGCAGGACCTGTGCCATAAATCGGATCTGGAATCGGATTGGCCTGAAATATTGATGCAATCAATCATCGATTCCATTCCATTTATTCTATGCAAATTTCAGAACGATCATCGCCGTGAAAAATTGCAGGTGATGAACTTCCGAACGAATTTTTCACGCACTAAAATAAAAAATAATCGCTTGGAACGATCGGAAGGTTCCATCCATTTTTTCATATTAATTTTTCGTTTAGGGACGATGATTCGATGAAAATTTATCGAAAGAATGATTGCGATCTGTTCGAAGACTTGAATATTTGAAATTTAATGATTTTTTTACATATCAATATTCGAGGGTTGGAGAAGTTGAAATTTATAATGATTATTTTAGTAGTTTATGAACATAATAATATTATATACGTTAAATAAGCATGATGTAGATTTTATTACGCAATACAAATTCAATTTAATACAAATCAAATTCAGCCCTTTAAATTTTTGATTTAACCATAAGGTGAAGATGAAAAATTCGATCACTGAATATCATTAAAACTTAGTAATCAATGAAATACAATATATTCTTTAATTTGACTTTGGTTGAATTTAATTTGTTAAAGGTTGAATTTAATTTGTTAAAGGTTGAATTTGATTGGATTAAGATTGAATTTGGAGTATAAAGCTGTTTATTTGTGAATAAAAATTGTAAGCAGTTCTATAAAATATTTCGTGGATATGTAGCTTAAGTTTTTTTATATTTTTCATGAAATCTTAAAAAAAATGAAGAAAATAAATTTGATTAATGAAAGGCTTTATTTAAAATTTGAAAAGTTGAATTTGGAGTGTAAAAGCTATTTAAAAATGTAATCAATGACTTCGTAGATTATTGTGAAAAAAAATGTTCACGCTCAACATGGAGGTTTACTCCAATAATGTGTTTTTTTTTAACGTGAAATTTAAAAATTATACAAAAATGATTAAAACCTTTATATGTTTTACACTTCAAATTCAAGTATTCGTTGTTCTGTTTATTTTATAAGACCATTGTTGATTTCATTGGTTATATAATACTATGTCAACAGTCTTATTAGTAAACTAGTATATAGTCCCGATGTTAATAACATCGGCTGTGAATTACGTAATTATATATAAAAATATTAAATCTATGCAAAAATATTTAATAACCGTTCCGATGCGAAAAGTCGATGCCCGTTTGTTATATATAGAGGATAATGCATAGGCCTGATGTTAATAACATCGGCTACCCGATGCCTGTACTCGATTTGAATATTTAATATTTAATCGGCCTTAACC
>JAOXNN020000028.1:2333728-2355389 GCA_028571205.2 Hydropsyche betteni | reverse complement strand
CAAAATTATTTTATAACCGTGCCGTTGCGTGATGTAATAAAACAAAAATTGAATATATGCAAACATATTTTATAACCCTGGTCTTGCGAAACGTCTCCAGAATATAAGATTATATAGGATAAGATTATAGCCTTTATTACAATGACCATAAAGATTAAATTCGGAGCTCGCGATATAGCCGTTCTCGTGTAACGATTATAGCCGTTATATTTGAACGGCATAGGGCTAAATTGGAGAGATAAGTCGATAGCCTCACAAACAAACACAGTCATCTGTTATCGGTGATAATATACATGTATGTATAGAGGATTCAAATATTTTTTCCACTGCGTAATAATCGACGTATTGCATAAGTCAATAGAGACGCTTACATAAGCATGATATTAAAGACGCTAAGTGTATACGCATAAAGACCATATGCGCATGAAGAATAATTTTATAGATGCAAAAAAATAATCATATCGACGCGTCGTTTTAAAGTCGCGAGTGTCATCGAACAGACAAATACGCAGACGTACACGCAGACACACAGACAGACAGACACACAGACACACAGACACACAGACACACAGACACACACACACACACACACAGAAATCCTCTATTAAATATAGGGGATATTTGACTTGTAAAAGATCGAATTTGAAGTTTAAAAGATTGAGTTTGAAGTTTAAAAGTTGGTTTCGGAATGAAAAGGTTGTATTTTTCTTAAAATTTAATCTGTAAAAGGTTCGATTTGAACTTTAAAATATTGAATTTGATTTGGACAAGGTAGAACATATAAAACTTTAAAAAAATCGATTTAAAAAACTCCATAAATTGACAACAAAAAAACCACACAACACCAACACAATTTTCGATATACCCAACATAAAAAAAATACGATTCTCAAACATCTAATAGATCACGATACATAAGCATTGCGGCATCACGCTAGCGATCCATCGGAATGATTTATACGCCGCAATAAATTAACAATGCGATAATCACATGGCAACAATGCGCGGACGGGCGCGCTAATTTGGCACGCACTGTACGATTCCGGCGGGAAAAGACCGCGGTCAGTGCTGCCAACGTGCGAGAATTCAAAGCACGTCCCGTGCGTGTGTATTGTTTGATCTTTGCGCTTTGATGGGGTCGGATCGTCTGGGGGGTTTTGTTTTATTTGTGTTTTGGATGTGCGACTCGTTGGTTTGGATATTGGTGTTTGGGTTTTTGGGAAAAATGGGTTTTGGTCGAGTTTTGTTTTTGTGCGTGGTTTGTGATTTGATTTTAGTGTTTTTGAATTGTGAAAAGTTGAATGTTAGTTCGTTTTTATGGTCTACTTATATATTATGATGAAACTAATTAAAAAGATTTTCAGTTAAATTCTTTTAGTACCGTCGCCAAAAGTGGTAGTAAAATTTTAAATGTTTTACAACTTTTTAGTTTAACTCAAGCAGGATAATATTAATTTCAAAAATCACATGTTTATTAAATTCTTATAAATACAGTTTTACACTTTAATTTAAACTTTTAAAACTTCAAATTTAACTTTTTAAACATCTGATTTAAGCTTACAAACTCCAAAAAAACCTAACGACTATTATATTAACACCATTTTCAAAGTAATCAATGAAATTTTCATTTTGAATTTGAATTTAAAAAGGTTGAACTTAATGTGTAAAACATGTAATATATATACATTTCTATTAAAAAATCGATTGGTACTTATTGCAAGATTTACACGCACTATTATCGAAATCTACGCAAATTACTCCATTTTTCATCAGTTTTATCAAAATAAATTTTATTTTTTTGAAATATTCAAAATTTTTAACGTGAATTCTGTCGGACAGTAATTTATTTTTATATTAATCCGTTTTAAAATATTGTATGGAATCGCTTAAATTGAGCCTGCCGAGAAAAATAATAATTCCGCAGGGCGTTTTATATTTCGAGACGCACAATTTGACAGTTGTCGTCCCGCCTGACAGCTTTAATATATTACTATTTTTTTCACCCGTTTCGAAATTTTATTCATTTTTATTATTAAAACTATCCGGTAGCATAACCTTTGAAGGATTAGGCCAGTCTCCTAAAATATCGTTACGGGATCATTTGCTAAGCAAGCGTTGCATCAATCAAGTTTAATTAAAATATATACATTTTTTTTTCAAAACGACCACTTTACTTAATACGAAAACGATCATTATGTATATATGTTTTAATTTGAGTGTCCACTTCGTTTATGAGCGAACAAACTAGTCTGTTTATACACCTTGTAAAAGCTCTAGTCCAATTGTTGATATGGTACGATAATTTAATTTGTTTGCACGCAGATAACGCTCTTATGCTAAATATTAATAAGGTGGAAATTTGTATGTCAAAAAATGATCGATAAATACGCGTAGTGTCTACTTGTCATGTTAATTTGAACTTTGAGAGTTTTTTTTGAACACGTTTTCACAACTTAAGCCAAAACGCTAACCCAACCTAACCCAAGCATGATACTTATGACATTTATTTTTAGTTTAGACGTAATTATATTTAGGTAAAATTTGACAGTTGACATTCAAACTAAAATCGATAGTTTGGGTATACCCAAACTAGTATGGGTGTAAAAAAACAAAAGTTTACACATGAACTGCGACATATACATATATATTTGAACAAAATTACACGTACATTTGGGTCAAAACATGACCGACGAGAAGACGCTTGCTCGCGAAAGCGATTCGTTCGAAAATTAGATTATTTACCGAACCCTTCTTCGGGAAGGGATGGAAGAGGGGGGGTGAAGTGGGGAGGCGCGGGCAGTCGTTGGCCTGAATAATTCATGTTCCGTGCAGGTGCACGCACGGCTCAACGCGACGTGGCGATAACTATGTTTGCAGAACGCTCTCGGGGGCCGGTAAACAGACAATTAACGATGACGTCACGCTCGGTGAGTGTAATGTTGGTAGCGCGTTTGAATTTTTGAAATCGGCGCGTTTTTAATGATGAAATTGTAGGTTTTAAGAAAAAAAAGAGTGTAAAATGTCGATCTGTCACGTGGCTGGTGAACGGTGTGCTCTCATTGGTCGATTTAATATGTAATTCTTTACGAAGATAATTCGGTTATAAAAAAATATAAATAAGAAATAAATATCATACTGGATAAAATTATTGAATTTTCAAATTCGAAGATAACATAAAATTATACTTTTTCACGTGATTTCCAAATTAGAAAGCTTAAAATGTAACTTCGACGACAATATTCTGCCAAAAAAATGATATATAAAATTTATACTAGATAAAATTGACGAGTTTTCAGCTTCGAAAGAAGTTTTATATAAAATTGTGCTTTGTCACGTGACTGCCTAAAGGAGCGTTCCCATTGGCCAATTCAAACACCAACTTCTATGGCAGTAATAAAAAGTCGATGTCGTATAAAATTTTACTTTCTAAACAGTTATTACGCAACTCCACCACTCAACAAAAATTAACAAAACATACGTCACATATACAATTCCATAATTTCGACATGCGTCACTAAATTTCGAAATATATTCTATTATTCACGCAAGTCACGTAAGAACCTAATTAATAAGGGACGATAAAAAATACATCACAACTCCTCCGAATTGAATTTGACAGATCCGAAACTTGGTCTTATGCAAATACACTAATTCAGCAGCGTCGTCGTAATTCGAAATTTCGAATTAGAAAACGCGGCACAAGAAATGCGCGGGAAGTGAATTTTAAAGTGCAAGAGCTTGTTGGATATAAGCGGCGAAGCTTCAAGTTTTCGTCTGAACTTTGCACTGCTTCCAGAAAAGGTTCACAATGTATGTATTGTGCATGTCATGTAAGCAAAGACTACAGATTTATAAAAGTTTTATCTTATTATATACATGATCGCTTTAAAAGTATAATGTACTCATGTATTTTGTAATAAAATCAGGTTTTCATAGCGGATCTGTAAATAAAAAATGGCCACTAAAAGAGTTCTGAAGAGTTTAGAAAAGTTATAACTTGTTCATTATTCATTTAATTTTTAGAAAATATTGGAGATTAAAATTTCTAAGTGTAATATCCAGAAACGAGTAAAACTCATTAAATTTTTCTATTCCAATGAGAGATCAATTATTGAAAGTCATAAAATACTATTAGTATTTTCTAAGTTTCAATTATTGATTTTTTACTGGAATAAAAAACAAAAATGAATTTTAATCATTACTGAAATCACATCTAGTTATTTCAATTATCAAAAATACACTCTGACTTGCAAAAAAATGAAATACAATTGAATATGAACAAGTTGTTATTTTTCCAAACCTTTCAGTCTTCAATGGCCACCATATATAATTAAAATGAAAATTCAGGTATAAATTTAAAACTAAACTGATAAGAAGAAGTTCCGCGACACGTTTCAGAGTTGTGTTTTCAGCTGAAAACTTCAGACCGTGAAGCATTCATTGCTGTGGCCGTGTTCACAAATCGTGACCCATTTTCGACTAATTCATATCGACTGTCGTGCCATTATTGCATATTGTCGATTTATAAGCTGACGAAGTTTCAGTGAAATGTATCGGACTTGTTCGAAATTCCAAATACGGTCAATCGTTTATTTCTATATTAAAAGTGTTGAATATATTAAATTGATAATTGTTTAGAGTCGCCGAATACTAATGGACAATTGCAGTCTGAAGCACTATTGGAGATTAATGAAACGGAAACGCAATTAAGGAAGGATTGGATTTTAATGATCGTTATTCGATTTTACCTGAGATAATAATAATTCGGACACTTCGTTTCGAAGGATTTCGTATTTTTATAAATATATGAAATTCTCAGAATTGGACAAAGTATTTTATTGTATTTTTTTTAATTAAAATTAATTTTTAAAATTAAAACTATATTTAAGTTGATGTGAAAGCTTCGTTACGTTCGAAATTCTTTTCAAAAACTTGATTTAAAATCGAGATACCAGAAATTTTAGTTCCACCAAAACGCATTCGCTTTAATTAAAAGTTCCGTTCTGTGAATACATGTCGTGAATTTTTCAAGAAAAAAATTAATTTTTTGCCAGGTCGAAGCAATTTAATTTTTATATTACGAACACAAAGAAGTGTTTTTATTTCGGTTTTTAAATTTTTCTCCGGTCGTAAGACAGGAATTTGTTTAATTATATCATTAATAACTTTTATTAAAGTGTACTAACCGGTTGTCATAATTTCGTTTCTGCATTATTGTCACCTTCGATAATAATTTTATGATACGCATTCGATGCAAAATAATTAAAAATTCGAACATCGCTCGAATGATAATAAATATTTATTGATAAAAATAAATAAAATTTAGATCAAATAATGACGTACAATCTAAAGACAGTTAAAAACAAATTTCTACAAAGCGCTTTTATAAATAGTTGAACCTGAACCAAGTTATCTTTTAGCGGTACAAAAAAAAACCTGTTGTTTAAAGCCTACTAATCCGCACTTGAACCATGCCATATAAAAAAATGCACTTAACAATATTTCCAGCCACCTGTATTTTTCCAAATAGCAACACTTGTTCCAAACAATCAATCAGTTGCTTGTCAAGCGCCTGACAATTCGCACGCGTCCTCCGCAATGTCTTCTCGATTATCAGTGCTCCTCAATGTTTACATCCTCTTATCGATACCAGTGCTTCTCAATAATGTCTCGTGCCAGCCTATACTTAACCCACCTCCGTCTCCTTGTCCCAACATTTATTATTACGAAAGTGATGGTTACGATTGGCATGGAATCATCGACGCTCCAGACCCGCCTCCTTATGGATCTCAGATGACTCTCAAGGTACGAATGTCATTGAAAGCTCAATTACCTTCGAATTATGTGGGTAAGATCGTTCTGGGCGAAGACAGACCTATAATCTTGGATAGGATCGAGAAGAATTGGCCTATCAAGTACAAAGTGCATTTCCCTTTGAGATCGCCGCTGCCTAACGTGATCAGCATAATCTTCGACGGAAGACTGATATGTTCAGGACCTGTTGCTGTCGGAAGATTGGTGACTGCGATTGATCTAGAACACACCTTGCACTCTGGACAGTCTGCAATCAAAAATTCTCCACAAAACGAACTCGTCTTCAGCGGCCCAACTCCGATCCAGAAGTACGCTTTGAACAAGAACGAGCTCGAGAACAGGTTC
Organism: Hydropsyche betteni; assembly: GCA_028571205.2. NCBI lineage: Eukaryota > Metazoa > Arthropoda > Insecta > Trichoptera > Hydropsychidae > Hydropsyche > Hydropsyche betteni. Next base: position 2,349,231 of record JAOXNN020000028.1, on the reverse strand, counting down.
GACGTCGCCGACGATTCCAGTATCGTTTTCAATCCCATCGAACCAACTGTGTACAATTCGCTTTTGCGCGACCACGGAATGTGCGGGACCACGTCGAGCATTAACCCGTTGGTCGTCGGCGGAGATGCGACATCAAAAGAGGACTGGCCATGGTTGGTGGCCATTTTCATGAAGAGGACCAGAGGATTGGACTTCACGTGCGCCGGAAATTTGATATCGGACCGCTTGATTTTGACGGCGGCTCACTGCGTCAAAGACAACAACAAAGAGGACAAGAAACCCAGTGATATGGTGGTGAGATTGGGTGTGTACAATTTGCAGGATTGGACTGAGGAGAGCGCCGTGACCAAATCGGTGGCTCGGATAAGGACCAGGAAGGATTACGATGAAGGTGTCATCCTGAATGCGGACATTGCCGTGTTGGTTTTGGCTCAGAATGTGAAATTTAGCAATCGAATCAGACCAGTTTGTCTGTGGAAAGGAGACGATAATCAAGAATTGGTGTATGGAAGCATCGGGACTGTTGTTGGATGGGGCAAAGATGAGACTGGAGCTGTGATAACGCCTGAGCCGAAATCTGTTAATATTCCTATAGTGTCGACGTCTACGTGCAGGTGAATTTTTTTATTTTTAAATAAAATTCGATTTTATATTACGTTATATAAAAATATCACTTACTGAAATTTAATTAAAAGTTTCGATGTGAAACTATATCGAAACTGAACGGTTTTCATTATTTTATTTCATTTGAAATACAGCACGTATCCGAACTAAAAATTTTATAAGTTCTAAATAAACTTATCATTTTTGAAAGTGCACTTCATTTTTATAAATCCAATATCTAACTCAACAATCTACCATCATATAATATGCCAAAACTCTTTTTTCGCACGATTTTTTTTCACGCAGTTCCAAGAAAAATAACGGATTATTTTTTTACGCTGTTTTTTTCCCTTTAACACGATGTAAAAGTAAAATAATAAGCATTGTTATGCCACAAGGGTAAGCCAGTATACAATTATAGATATAAAATAAAAAATTACGACGTTTTTTTGATACATTCATACAGCGAAATTTCGCCACATTACACATTTTTTATAAAGTATATTTGGATGGAAGTTCTATCAAAATATATTGATGGAGCCGATCTTCAATTTTTATATGATCACCATTCATTTTAATAAATCTCTGTAACATAACCGATATATAAAAAAAGACTTGCGTATATATCGTTCACTTATCGATACAAAATTTCAGATCTTCAAGACTAGAATTCTCTCAATTGACATCGGACAAGACACTATGCGCCGGCAACAAAAAAGGAACTGGTCCTTGCAACGGGGACTCAGGAGGAGGATTATATCTCAGACAAGGAAACAGATGGTCTTTGAGAGGGATCGTGTCCAATTCATTGAAGGACCCGTACACGAACAGTTGCAATTTGAAGGAGTACGTTGTTTATACGGACACCGCCAAATATTTGGACTGGATTAAGGACGTTTGATTGTTAAGACGTTCGGAGTTTGGAGTTTGGAGTTGGAAGTTTTTTGGTCCAGTGATTTTGAGGTATGTTTATTGGTGATGTATTTAATTATTTAAAAAAAAAATAATTTAATGATTTGAGTATATTATTGGAAGGTTAATTTTTTACCTGAACATTTCATAAAAAAACGTCTCCGTATTAGAATATTCTAGTGCTTATAATTTGGCGATCGAATATCTAGATTCTATAGAATTCAATTACAATATTTTTCGGTTGTGAATGTTTTTGTGTTAAAAGATATTATTTTGTTAATTTCAGGCTGTTGACAAAAAGTCAATTTCAAGTGCCAAGAATGCGATAATGTACCGGAAGCGATTAGACAGGTGCCGATTGTAGGCTTCGACTTCAAAGATGTACAGGTATAATTTTTAATGAAAGGATCCATTTATATTTTATGACAGAAATACTAACAATAATACGTTTTATGTATTCACGAAAAATTCCTAAAACTTCATCTTTTATTCAAATTTATCGGTCGACTAAATTTTCATCGATTATCAAAGTTAAGCGAAACGACGCACGATCAAAAGACGAATAAATAACCCGATCAATCACGACACAATAACTCCCCTTTATTACACCTACAAAGAAAAACGTTCAATTTTTCAATGTGGCCGTTAAAATTTCATCTTCCAGTCGACATTTTCACACAATCTAAAATCAATCATTAAACTTTACGATCGAAAAAGACCGAAACCGAAACGGCTCCGGCCGTAAACGACCCCCTGAAAAATCCAATTATACAACTAATAACTTAAAAACGACACAAATCAACTCGTTTATATTACGCACAACGATATATTAAATCGACCGATATCGCGATTTAAATGTCACACGACATAAAAGCATCAGTAGACCAATAAACGTGTTATCGCGCAAAGCGCTCGTAAAATCGCCATCATACTGTACCGTCGGAATTGACGGGCTTTCGCACATAAAAAGGCCACCTAAGACATATAAGTTAATACGACATAATATATTATTTTATATAATCATATTTTAGATGTGATAATATTAATGGTATGGCGTGAGAATTTCGTGTTCGCGGAATTTTTTTTTTTTTTAGAACGATATTGTTTAAAAATAAATATTTGCGTGATTCGAAATAATATTGTGATATTTTTATGTAAAAAAATTACAGAGAAACCTCGTTTTAATGTACCCGTTAGTTTTGTAGTATCGTTTTATTTTACGTGTTTATGTTTTTATATTTCAATAGTTTCTATTATAATCTTTTTATATGATTGAAAGATATTTTATAAACTCAAAAATATTAGTTAAATGTTTGATTTATTAAAAATAAAAAATGTATTTTTTATTACTCTTTTAAAATATAATAATTGTAATTCGCGATCCATTGTACTTTTTCCTCTTACAACATCGCTCCCTTATAAAACATAAAAACGAAGTTTTACTGTATATACAGTGGAAAACGTTTAACACGAAACAAAAGGGACCGAAACATTTATTCGTGTTAAGAAAGAATTTCTCGTTAAAACTCATAGTATTTTCATTATTTTTTCTAGTAAAACTATTTCTCATTTAAAACATATATTTTTCTCATTAATTTAAAATTAATAAAATATTATGATACTTGAGTTTTTAAATACATACATTACAATGTATGTATTTAAGTGTAAAAAAAATTGGAATTCTGATTTTTTTTTTTTAATTATGCTGTATTATCGATTTGGATGTATAATATATTAAAAATATATATATACTTTAAAAATGGATAGTACAAATCTTGATGAAAACTAAATTTATATGCAATCCTCATCTCTTTCACACTGTCTTTTAAGTTTTCGAACAACTGACAAAATATCGGATGATAATTCCGGAATTTTTGCACTTCATAAAAAAATTACGACAATTTTGCCAAACGTCAGAACATTACTTTGACATCAGTTTAATGATTTTTCTTGAACTTTATTATCATTATTTTAAAAAATTTAATACGAAAAACACATCAACAACACAAATACATTTCATTGTCAATAAACATTCCGAAAATAGCCAATTCCATCACATTTTTCAATACAAAAACTCTAATACAGAACTTTATTGGCGCGTAGTGTGCGCGGCGCGTATTATTAACCCATTGACAACGGTGCGCGATTTATGTAACGCGATAAACGCTATAAATAAAACGCATGCTGTACCACCGTAAATATTCCGTCGCATAGCTGACGTTATTTTTATTGCTGGCCTGCGTATAAAGAGACGTGCGATTAAAATATAATTTTTTTTTCGGGCTTTTTCAATGTCACGTGCGTGTTCGGATTCGAAGAAACGATGTGTGTTCTGGTCTTTTTTTTTTTGGCAATCTCGTGATAGATCGTGCGAAAAATTTAGAGCGTGAGAATTGCTTGTATACTTCTTTTGCCAAAAAAAAAAAATGAGGTGATTCTTTTCAAAATCTTTTTTTATTTAAATATTTTATGTATTTTTCAAATAAATTACTTTTCGATTAGTGCGGTTTATTATGTCGAATTTTTCTACAGATTTTATAATTTGTATTCAATCTTTTGAACTTCAAATCAAATCATCGAAAAGTATAATATTATTAAGAGCGTTGTTAAAAGATAAAATTTGAATTTGAAATTTAAAACCTGGAATAAAGCTAAAGTTTTCCGATGATTTTGACAAATAATCTTTTTATATGAGGGCTCGGTAGTAAATAGTGCTAAGCGCCAAAATTGTAAAATTGAGTTTCTTTTATTTACTACAAAAATTATTACTTTTACTGCAGAAATTTATGAATAATTCCACATTCTCTCAAAAGATGACAGTACTATGTCGGGTTACTCCTATTTTTATCTGCATCTAAATGCATGTAAACTTTTTTTTTTTAATATCTCCAAAAGTGACGAATGTCGCTTAGGACTATTTACTGCCGAGCCACTCATATAACAAAAAAATATTTTTTATATCCATTGTAATTTTTCAACTAAAAACTATTTTTTTAATAAATTCAAACAATAAATGGTTTATATTATAATTCCTTGACAAATATTATAAAAATGAAGCTTAATTAGACCAGCCCAGTAATTTTGTTATAAATCAGAATTATTTAATTGGCAGGATTATAGACTTTTTTTATAAATATAAAAGTACGTACTATTATATATAGAACCTCGTCAGTATTCTGAATGTTTCTCGAAAAGTTTCTGTACGCCATTGCTTTGAATAACCAATAAATGTAAATGTGAAACCCATAGTTTCAAATATTGTTGCTGCGATCTATCTAGGCTGGCCTAGTTATGTTCTCATAATTATAATATAAGGAAAATAGATATCCTCGTTTGATATGTCAACAGTTTCGTAATGAACATTTTGATGTTTCGAACGTACTTATATTTAAGTGATATAGAAATAAATAAATTGACTAAATCATATTTTGACAGTTAATGTGTTAATTGCTGTTGCAATTTTGAAATAAATTTTTGTTTTGATTTAAATAAAAGTGCGTTCTGTTTTGATTTTGATCGGTTATGTAAATAATTTTGTAATCAATTGATTGATTGATTAATATTGAAATTCGGAATCAAAAATTTGAATATAAACTCAATAATTGTCTCATAAGAAATAATAATTGATTTCTAAGATTTTGAATTGGAATAAAATTCTAATTTAAAAGTCTATTGAAATATTTGTATGACTCATAATATGAAGCAATTTAGTAAAATACTTTTCGTTTCGACATCGAAACCTCAATTTGTATAATACAATCAAATCAATAAGCCATTACGCCCCAATTTCATAACAACCCAATATTCCTAAAATACCGCCAAACCATCGCTTCCCAATCGATCGAAAATTACAGTTTGAGAAGCGCATCGCGTCTTAACTGATTAATGACATGCATTTTGAAACAAGAATTTCGCACGTAATTAAGTGTAAATTTTCGACATCGTAAATTATCACAATAACATCGCACGTTACCGTGCAACCTTGCAATATATAATATACATATATATAATACAAATCCATTAATCATTTTTTTTTATTGTGATTTTCAGCAGACGGCGGAAAATATGAAAAGCACATTTTTCATATCAATATTCAAATCTTGCCAAATCAACTGGGACGAATAAACAAGACGTTAATAACGAAGATTAGTAATAAAAATATGTTTTTTTTCATGTGTATGTTAAATTGTTAATTCGGATAAATATTTTTTGAAAAAAAGACACACCTCCGCAAACGTGTTGTTCCAGTGTGCGACCGCCACCTGAAATTGTGATAATATTTTTTAATATAATTTGTATTATTTATGACGAATTTTTATGTGATCATTAAGAATGATATGCTGGTTATATCTCGTTGATAATTTTATCGATTACAACGAATAAATGTGATTTATTTTGTAATTATTATGATGTGAATGTGCAATACATATTTTTTTTGTAAATAAATGTATTATTAATTGATAACACTTGAATATCATACTGTATTAGTATTAAGTTTATACTACAATCAATTATTATTATATATGAAATTTTTTAATACATGTTTAAAAATATAATATTAAACTTTTTTATTTCAAATAATTTTTTTTTCAGGAATAAGAAAAACATATTTAAATCCAATTTCAATAAAAAAAAATTTACTTTAAAAAGAGTCTGATCATGTTCAAAAATAAATACGCTCCCCTTCCGCGGAAACGATCGAAAAGTGAAGTTTTACATCGGAAATTGCAACATCTCGTTCGGGAAATTCGATCCGGATCGGAATAGTTTTCCGCCAAACGATCGGAAAAATCACCGATCGAGAGGAAAATCCGACGACAACCCATTCTGTACTAGGTGTAAGAACGTGCGACAATAAACGGCAATTTTTCACGCGGAAAAGCGGTTTTTCCGCACTGAAGGAAAGTCGACACTCTCGATTTTATTCGGGGGACTTTTTTCATTACGAACGAAGAATCAATCAACGGTAGGTTTTCCGTTTATATCTCGAATGTGGGTATATTTTTTATAAGGTCCACTTTTTAAATGAACGTTGTACATGAAGCATTAATAAATAGAATAATAAGTGAAAATACGCCACTTTCAAATATAAGAGATATTCAATAATGGCTCATATTTAAGTAAAAAAATCGAATATAATAATAATAAAAACAGAATATATTCAAAAAATGTTCATTATAAAAATATGTATGCATATTTTTGTTTATCTTGAAAAGTAACGATGTATTGGATTCGCGGAAAAGTGCTTAATTACCTAAAACATTTTCAATATCGCAGATTAATATGTTTGCAATGCGAACATAATTGAAATCGAGTTATCGCATGTCACAAGAATAAATTACACTAATGGCCTTTTCATCGCGTAAATTTAATCGTATAAATATGACATAATACATGAGTATTTTATGAACGGTTCGATTACAACAAATCCAATCGAATATGCATCAGTTCATTAATACGATATTTTAAAAAAACTTTTATATCAATATTTTTTAACCAATTATAATTTATATGAATGTTTGGAACTATCAAATTTTCTATTATTAAAACATCGCGAAACCATATCCGCATTTTTTCCAGATCATTCCCGGAAATTTTTCAATATTTTCATTTGACAGAAGCATTCGATAGTTAAACTTTCAGCGATAAATTCGCCCATTCTAGTGCGGAAACTTTTCAATAACACCGACGGTAACTTTCCAGAACAAACTGCTAACGAGCGTTGTTTTATATATGAAAACTCTGCCTTCACCACACGTATTTTTCAGCTTTCATCCGACTGAAAAGTTCAGTTTTGCGATCCAGATCGATACAAGAAAAAAGACGCATCGGTCCAAAAAGAGCAACGCCGCACCGAAACTTTCAAAACAATTTATTAATATATAATATTCGGTATCGATTTTACTTCGTGTTTATAGAAAACTTACAGTTTTCGAAGGCTTTGTATGAAATCGTATTTGCTAACTTTTAACTAGGATCTTAGCTATCGCGAAGTTGCTTGAGTAAGATCGAAGCAGGCAACTGAAGTTAAATTGCGCTTTGAAAGTATCGTTTAATCTGCTATGTTGAAATCTTTGAGAACCATGAATCAGTCGTTTTAAGTTGAAAATAGAGGTGTATAATTCTCTGATAATGAAAAGTTATATAATATAATAAACGATCATGTATAATATATACCTCTGAAGCGATTCGTAATTGAAAACTCTCTCGTGCTTTGTTAACAACCATAATTTTAATATGTGCAAATTAATGGGTTCGTAATTAATGAATGCATAGATTAACCACACGGTTTATAATGCGGTCTAAATTTTCACACCTATCTCAAACCGGAGGTTCCGGAATTTCGAACCTCGTATACCGGAACTGACCGTATATGCTGAAACGTTAATGATTTTCAGAATGTTTTGTGTGAATACTAATACCAGTTTATTTCAATACTACTAATTATTTGGTCATAAATTTATCATATATTTTTCTATTGAATTAATTTTTAACTCATTTAAAAATATTTATGATATTAAAATTGTAATATTTTCTTGGAAAGACATTGAAATTTGATTTCATAATAAAATAAAATACTTGAGATTATATCGATTTAAAAAATTGATGTTTTGAGTTTAAAAATATTTATACGTTAAATCAATGCAAAAGTTTTATCGTATTTTTTCGTTAAATTTTTTTTCCTTAATAAATAACATCTGTATTCAAATTATTTTGCTATGTGAAAAATACTTCCTTTTCAGTATCTTTTATTTTTTTCCTAGCCAGTGAACAATAAATGACTCAGAAATTTTTATGATATCTGATAATAAAGTACATTTATGGCATTTTCTACAGTATAAATTTTATAAACATAATAATGCGTAACCAAAAAGCTTGAAATATGTATAGTTAAGATATAATTAATGTAAGAATTACTCAGTTGCATTTTTCATGATTTAGATCTCGGATTTTTTTATTGACTGATAAACTTGAAGATGACATTTTCTGGCCATAAATAATTTCGATCCACCTTGAAATATCAGGAAGATCGTATTGAAGATAAGAGTCAACTGATAATAAAAAAAACGGCATCAGCACCTCATCGGTTTGGTTTCAAAATATGGTGTTTGAATAAAAAAAAAATACGAAGGAACTTTTATATTGACCTAACTTATTCAGATTCTTTCCTCGAAAACATTTTTTTTTTCAGTATTTCCTGTCCAAAAGATTTATTTTATTCTGAAACGTGAAAAAAAACAAATAGTAAATAAAAGAAAAATCTGTACACTATTCGACCGCAAACAAAGAGCCATACTTGTTAGCTTAATTAATTATTGCCGTCGTAGTCGATTCACCGTTTCCATTAAACTAATTGAGAACCACAACACTAATGAATATTTACATAAAGCCTGTCGGTAGAATTACTTTAATTTAAGATAAATATGGGATTGAGGATTTTATATATATTTTTTTAATAGAAAAATATTTTTAGTCTCTTGCTAATTAAGATATACTTTTATGTGTACTGAAAATGTCAATCAAGTGAAGGCCTGATCATTTAAAAGCGTTTCTTTATTTTTTTTAGAAAACTAACTAGAAATATATAATGAAAAAAATATTTATTTATTCGAAAAAATGTGATGTTTCACAGTTTGGATCAGATTTTAAAGTATTTGATTCTTTTTATATTTCCAATAAGAATTATTTTAATTTAAATAGGAAGTAGTCTAGTTTTGAATAAGAAATAAACAAAAACTTTTTTTGTGAAAAAACATTACTATTGATCTATTAACATACTAAAAATATTTGAGATCATATCGTTATGATTTCACATCATTTAAAATATTGAAATTATAGCTGATAAAAAATAATATTTTTTTAAATTTATCATAACGAGCTAATAATTAATTATTCGAATAAAATTCAATAATCTGTTTGAATAAAATACATGATAATAATACATTTCAATGAACATATCACAGATCAACCTTGATCTAAATTTTTTACAAATAGAAAACGAAGCAAAAACACCGATCATTTGGCTAAAACTAAACCAGAAAGTAACAGCAACACTAACCAGTTAAATACAAGCTATAAATAAGTTAGAACAAAGTAGAACAAAATAGCCAAAATTCAAGTAGATACGAATAGCCAGGCGCACAGTACCAAACAACGCTATTTAATTGCGCCTATTTATTTGGATCGTAACACGCCCGATTCTAGCCATTAATCTTCGTTACGGTGCCTAATCTGAAAAGAGGTCGAAAAAGAGCTTCGGGAAAACCCTCGAAAATATTTTCCACAGGTACGGGACGCCGTTCTGTGAAAATCGGGCTCAGGTGAACTTTCATTTTAATTTTTCCAGTTTTCCCTCTACATATTTTTCATATACAACTATCTTCTCAAATAATTCATACTATAAAACTCTATAATATAATATTTAATTTTAAAATTAAAAAAAAAATCATAAAAAGCTCCCGAAAAGTCAAATCAAAGTCGCGCACTATCAAACACCGCGAAAATGAATACCTTCAAAATTATCATCATTATCGTGATAGGAATAGAGTTTATTTGCGAATGTGAGCCCCGCGCTCCTAAAGAGCCTTCAAGTTTTCGTATAAATTAATTTAAGTGCCCCAAGTTCGGCGCGAAATTCGAACCGTTTAAACGTCGCTTAAACTACGGTCCAATTGAACCGACGAGACGAGACGAGATATCTCGGCTTCTTCGGGCTAATTATGGTAATTTGTCAATTCGAGACCCGCGTTATGGCCGGCGATTAAATCGTTGAAAAATCAGCGGAAATTTGTCTGCGAGTTTTATTATTGTTGGACTCGAAAAATTTTCACATTAAAAAAAATAACATATAAAATCTTTGAACGTTTTGAAAAGCATGCATAAAAACGTTTCAATTTATTACTTTCCATATATAAAAATTGTGTATTTTTTATATAATATATTCATCCAATTTTATATGAATAACTAACGAATATATTAAATCAATCATCATGGTCACTCGTCTCTGAAAACTGATTCGAATAACTTCATATGACGCTTGAAAAAAAAATACTGGTTCGGAAATATCCATATAGACTCGTCAGCAAGAGCTTATTTACGATAATATTCATTTGATATATATTATGTGTACAATATTCCAGATCCAGAATTAGTTTCCTAGTTTTCAGAACGGTCGTATATCCATCGTCATGGATTTCGTCTTATGCACATAAATACGCGTGACTTTAGTAAAATAACCATATTTATAATTAATTTAATATGTTTATTATGAAGATGTTACAAAAGTCTCCTTAAAGCTTGAAAGAAGTGATAGGTCATGTTATTTGGAATGTTTTAAACTGAATATATGTTTCAAAGTATTATAGTTTTCGAGTTGTTATTAATAATACCCAAAATGATAAAGTATTTTTAAAAACATCTCCATTTTATAGTGATGTGTGAAGCATTCAGGTATTTAATCGATTTTCACAATGAAAATGAAAAGCTCATGAGAGGAAGGCAAAAAAAGTATAAGAAAGGCTCACGAATGTTGTGAAATAAACCGAGGTGAAATAAAGTGAGTGCATCGTCAATTTTCACGTGCTGAATGCTGAAATGGTGTCATCCGCAGATTTGTAACGGTCATCATAAAAGTAAGTGTCAATAAATATAATTATTTTTGGAAAATATAACATGTGATTTCATCAAAGTGCGGTCGTTGTTTGGTGCGTTCATAGATTTTGTTTTTGTAATAAGTGTAAAAATCCATTAGATATCCGAATATTTGATGAATCAATCGAAAGAGCATTGAACAGAGATGTCTTCAAAAATACTTTGGACATTACCATTATGAAAATTAACATATGAACCGACCAATAAGAACGCTCCATATAATATCATTTCAAAAAATTTCAAATTTGAATGTTCATTAATCTTATTTAACATGTTCTTATCTGAATTATATTAAGGTAACGTCACCAGTGGTTGACCGTATACCAGCAATTGATCATTTCTCAGAAAAACGAACAAATTAAGGTTTTTAAAGACGATAAAATGTCCCGGAAGATAAGATATAATAAATAGCTAATCTATCGCATCATTTTCTATAGATTGTAGTCTTTAAAAACCTTAATTTTTACGTTTTTCTGAGAAGTAATCAATGAACGATACATGATCAATAACTGATGCATTATCTTATATATTAAAAAGTTTAGAATCAAAGAATAATATTTAATTCTAATTAAAAAAATAAGATATAAAAAATTCTACTCTTATAAAAAAATCATCCATTTTTCACAATCCAAAACGAACATACACGATCCAAATTTAGTCTTACCTTCTCAAAACGGTCCATCATCATGCCATAACCCATTTTATAACCCAAGCGTTCACAACTCGGTTTTGAGATAATGTCTGGACGACTTCCAACGTTCGAAGTCGAAAAACAACGTTATCGGATTTACACGATCTTCATGTTACGCTTTGGTTTTCGGTTTTTTGTTCGATTTCGCTTCGTTAGCGGGTTTCGGTTGAACGGTTTGGTCGTTCGTTTTCGGGTTTTTAATTGGAGGTGTGTTTGAATATTGGATTTTTGTTTAAATTTGATCGGAGGGTTTGTTGAAGTTTAATTAATCATAATTTTGATGTTTAATTTGAATATATGTGATTGAACAGTTTAGATAAATGTTGTGCGAAAAATTGTTTTGGTGTTTTTGAATCATATTTTTTTTATTTATTACTCGCAGAAAAGCGAAAGAGATAAATCCTTTGGAGACAAGATGCGTTAATTTTTTACTTCATATAATTTGATTTGTGGGTTCTCAAAAGATCTTTTTTAATATAGAAGATGGTTTCGATATTTTGTATGAAACAACAAAGTATGAGATCATTTTTTTAATTTTAAAAGTATTTTTTTAATCATTGTTCGATGTAAAAAATATTCCGAAACAACAAATCAACTACGATTATATAGTTAGAAAATAAATCACGTACGACTTTTATACTTATAGAAAATAAAATTTTTAAGATCTTTCAAAGTATCCGCTCTTTAATTTAGTCCTATATATAAATAAATTTGTTAACAAATCATTCGAAATTTATCTACCAGCAAAATAGTGACTTTTACGACATCTATATTATACGTAGTTCCTGTCAAAGAACACATATCAGAACAACCAATTCACATTCACACAAAATAAATTAGACTTAATAATAAAATTCTTAATAATACATCTGTAAAATAATTTTAAAATTTTGTTTCGGAGATCATTAAAAAATATTTTTAAGTTTTTTTTTTTTAAATTAATAGCTTCCATAAAAAAACTTTTTATCCAGTTCCATATTTTATATTTTTATAAAAAAAAATTAATACAATATTAACTATTTTTGAAACAAAATCATTAAAATTAACCGATCTAATCCAACAGAAAACCCCCACACAAGCTCAAAGTACGAAAAAATGAACCTTCAAAAAGAGCTTTCGAGTTCGCCCTTTGTACCATTATGATTTACAACATACACATGTTCTAATACGACCTATACGAACACACAGAACAATCCGGCTTACACAAAAGCTCGTTTATTAATTCCGTACGTTTGTTCTAGTAGCGGGGCCGAAAGCACCATCGACTACGAAAACGGATTAAGCTTTCACTAATATAACATATTATTATTAAATTCATATCGTTTGATGGGCTTATGTATTCTCAAATCCTTATTTTTTTGTATTGTATAATTTTTAGTTGTATTACATACTTTAAACGACGATTCAAGTGATCAGAACAAAAAATTAAAACGTATAATTTACAAATTTATATAAAAAAAGTTTACAATTTGATGATTTAGTACCAAAAATTTTTACTCAATTTCATAATAATATGAAAATTCGCAAATATTTATTATGGTATTTGTAAGTTTTGATACTCCACGCCTGAAATGTGAAATATGTATATTTTGATTATGTGTATATGCTATAAAGCTCGTATAGGGTTTTCCCGTACAAACACACCAAGGGTCCAAAAGACCGTACAAAGACATAAGTTTTGATATATGTATATATGGAAATGTATAGAAATAGAGACAATAGAGTGAGAAAATGTCGTATGTTTAAATTTTGATGGGGAGCTTTTGAAATGTTGGAGCATTTTGATTCGTCGGTTTAGTATTATGGTTTCAGTGATTTTTCGTTTTAACTAAAGATAAATATTTTATAATATTTATTTAGTTATACAAAACAGAATAATCGGATCAGCAGTGCGGAAATTTCAACGATGTTTTAACAAAGGTCTTTCTATTATAGTATAAAATTTTATCCCCTGATTCTAATTTATAAAACAAAATATTTTACCAATAAATTACCCAAAATTGTACATAAATATATACTTTTCAATAATATTATATTCAGTTAAATTTAAGATTACATCAAACACCAAAACCCTATTAAAATCAAAAAAATAAAATACAAGTCAAACGTATAAATTTTCCGATAAAGCGTGCAAATTCCCTTCACCTTTTCGCGCTCAGAACGAAACAGGGACATGTTAAATCCAATCCAGATTAATAAAACGATACGAGAGACGATGTTCAAAATTAATGATAAACCTTCTTCATAGTACGTGCGTCAATCAAGCAGTGATAAATGGAAAAGCTGATGCCAGCTAGCTAACAGCCGTTGACGAATATTATTCGAAATGTCGAGGAAAATGAGAGATTTTCTTTTCAGATTTATTTTAGTTCGATTATTATGTAAAACGGATGTAGGTTACTTTCTTTTTGAATGTTTTTTTAATGAATTTTCGTGTGTATTTCATATGAAATTTTTCGATAACGGAAGAATAGGATTTATTGTAATATATAAAAATGACGGAATGAAACGAAAACATTCGATGACGTAATAGAACATTGAGATTCATACATATATAAAGAAAATGTTATTTTATTACAAGGATTCCCATGAATACCAATGGAAAATTTTCAATTATATTTTTTTATATGGTCGAGTGCAAATATTCGATGATTTTTCAAATATATGAATTCAACTATAGTACATGAATTTTCTTCGATTTGGGTTATCAGAAATATGAAATTTCATGCAATTTTTTCCATTCGAATTTTCATGATGAACAAAAAGGAGGGAGGAAAAAGTGCAGAAACATAAAAATGAAAAAGGTATTTTCCCGACCATAAAGGCGCTTAAAAACTTTTCCGAATGTTCGGTCTTAGGTAAAGTCTCTAACTTTTCATAGAAGTCGGGAAAAATCGGGAAAGAAAGCGCGTTTTTATTATTTGATAAAATGTTCGAGCACTTCGTTCTTTTTAATATTTATATATTCGGTTAAATGATTTTGTTTATTTCGTGTGTATTTCGAACCGATTGTGTAAAGTAATCCATGTTAGACTTTGGTGCTTAAATTTTACGACAGACATAAAAGGGAAATTAATGACACGTAATATCGGGATTTGACCCGCATTAAACTATTTAAAATCAAATCATCGTTAAGGTCGTTCAGTTTGAAAATTGTACGTAATCATATATTTTTTCGTTGATATAATACAGGGCTGTATTAATTCCAACTCCAACTCCACCTGAATTAAAAAGTTGTAGCATTTTATGTGGAGTCAAAATCTGAGTTGAAGTCATAAAATAATAAACCGACTTCAATTAGTCGGAACAGGTGAATTTTAAAGCGAATGTACAACCTTGATACAACATCAAATATTGTCAAACATCTAAATTTTCACTGATTACTCAAAAACGTTCGTGACCGGGGACCCGTATAAGTGTCATGAAAACTTTTTGCGCAGATGGCCGATGACACAAATATATATCACAATCATATCATATATATCATTTATATCATATATATCAATTATTACGTAGTGGAAAAAATATTTGAATCCCCTATTAGTCCAGTCATTTGGTAGTTTTTTCCGGAAAGTACCCAGATATTATTGAAAATAAGTTATTTTATAGATTTTTATGTGCTCTTTCCGAATTTCAACTTTGCCAC
>JAOXNN020000028.1:2316887-2332026 GCA_028571205.2 Hydropsyche betteni | reverse complement strand
CGACTTTCATTAGCCAGAACAAAACAACAAAAAACGACACTTTCCCTTTACACACACACACACAAAATAAAAGAAAAGCTCCGGATTCGAACAAAAAAAAAAACTCAAAAATAAAAAGGAAAAGTCGGAAAAGTCCCAGTCGGCAGTAACAAACCGCTCCGACGGCACAAAGACGGATGACCCCACTCGGCAGTGTTGATTTTCGCTTTTTGCCGCCCTTTTTTGAATTTTTTCCCGCGTACGTTTTTTTTGTATTTTTCCAGTACGGGCAAATGACGGCGCGCGTACGTTTGGTCAGTGTCGGACAAAAACGCGGATGAATACGTCTTCTTGTGCTCTCATTACGTTGTTTGAATGTCGTTTTTTTCCCGCCGCTGCTTTTTTTTAGACTGCGTTGTCTTTTGGTGTGTGATTAATCGTTGCGCGTGTTTGCTCATTAAAATGATGGGGAGTTTTAAAGATGTGCATGTTTTTTTAGGTGGAAATTGTATGAAAATTTGAATGAAATGAAGCGTAGAATGTATATATGATTTAATGATGATTTTCAATGTAATTTGAATATTAGAAAACATTTGCAAATTAAAATTTTTATGAAAATTATTTAAAATATTATATTTTCATTAATAATATTATGAAACAAAAAGCCTTTAAGCTCATTATAGAAACTCCTTTTATTCTCAGATTACTTTAACTATTATTACTGTCCGCTTATATTATGTTCATTAAACTTCATATTATTTAACTAACATAAAGATTACAGTAATAAATAAAAAAGCTCATTTAAAAAAAATTAAATGTCGTCATAAAAATTCAAGTCATACGTAATCATAATTCAACACTAATCTCCAGAACTATAAATGATCATACGTTCTTTTGAATAAAAAAACACACATATCCTATTTAAAAAAGAGTACTAAATTTACCCCGCAAGATTATTAAGCCGGACCTACACCGTAACATAATGATAATAACGCGTCGTAAAATATTATTTTACATTATAACACAAAAAATACTCGGGAAAACCTTTAATCTTAAAAAGGGTTTCGTTTTAGATTAATTAATTCCCAACGGTATCTATCTCTCGCGATTTCCATCATTTCAGTTTTTTTTCGCAATTTTATCGTTCTCAATGTGAAATATATATATATATATTTTTTATTATTTTTCAGCTAAATTTTAATGATGCATTCCGTTCATCAAGTGGATAATTTAAAGCGATTCGTCCGTACCCAATTAGGCCCCTTTTTCATAGGATTCAGATAATTTAATTTTACTTATTACGTTTTTTCTCATAAAATCCTTTTTGATAATAATAATTCTTATGAAAACACTGACTTTGTAAGGCTGATCAATATTAAAAAATGTTGTTTGATATAAACAAAAAATTTTATCCAAAAATATAATAATCTTTCTTCGTTTCGGTTTTGTAATTATTTATTCAAAGGCGTACGATTCGATCGATCCCAAAATATGAAAGCATGACCATAACCTTAAAAGCTTTTGACAGTTATAAACTTCGATATCGTAAAATTATAAATTCATTCGGATAAAATGGGCGTCATAATTATAAATTCACACTTCAGTGTAAAAGTTTTCTCAGATATTATCAACGAGACGGCAAATCCGTAGCTTTTCACGTCATTCGTTTCAATATTCAATCCGAAAAATTTTAGTTATGAATAACTTTCTTGTGTAATTATGATATTAAAACTTATATACATTATATTACGTTGTAACGTTTGAAAGGACCGGAATTCGCTTGGTCAAAAGCAGATCTTCCTAGGAACAAAACGAGAATAGTAAACAATTTTTTTCGTTTTAATAAGAAAGGTGAAAAAATACTGCTTCATAGAAATTCAAGTCTGCACATATTTTTAATAATAGATTCAAAATTAAATTAATTAAAAATTCAAAACACGAAATATCCTGCTTATTCTCCTACTCGTTTTTTAATCTTTTATTATTATTTTTTTAATTAAGATTCATTTCTAAGCCAAAATTTTTTTACCAATCCAATCTATATGGAAAAGGCCTTTGATGACTTCGAAGTCTCCAAAAATACAAAACTTTATAAATACGGAAGATATTCGTTACCAAATCATCGACAGATGACTCTTGGTGTAAATTGGTTCAGATTTGATAAATCAATTTAGAAAATTAAAAGAGTTAGAACATTTTATTTGTTACATAAAAAAAAATCGGAAATTTTGATTGTTATAACCTAATAAAATCGTTATCATCCCCTATATATAATAGCGGATTTCTGTATGTGTCTGTCCGTCTGTCTGTTCGATGACGCTCGCGGCTTTTTTTTAGATGGTGATGATGATGATGATGATGATCATATGTCGTAATTGTGTCAATAACAAATGAACTGGTTTTATTAATTAAATTTTAAATATTCAAATCGAGTACGGGCATTGGATAGCTTCTACCTCTGGCTTCGCTTATATGTCACAAACAAACAACAAATGAACTATTTTGATTTTATTAATTAAATATTAAATATTCAAATCGGACATTTCGAATTCACACAATCGGGTTTTCACATTTTATCGTTTTCCGTTTAACAAAACCAAAGCCGATGTTATCAATATCGGGCCTATTATATAATAATCAAAAAATCCTTATCTATTAATATTTGATGGATATAAAGTTTTTTTGTATTAATAATATTTCTAAAACACTATGATATCATAAATTAGAAAAGCATTAAAAAACAAAGAAAATTCAAACAAATTTCGTACAAGAACCTCCAATAGACTTAAATCTTGAAAGAAAAACGCCTACGTAATAGTGCATTCAAACTTTTTTTCCCGCTGAATATTTTTTTCCCCTCCATCCGTTCCCCTTCCCCGTTCCACTTCGTCTATCTGTACATCTGTCTCCTTCATTCACAATTTTCCCCTTCGACTAGGGATTTTTCATTTTCCTCCGTGAAGTTTTCCAGCGTTCATTTTTTCAGCAAGCGTCCGCGCCATTTATTTGCATTATACGTCGACGTCGAGTTTCACCTGCCGACACATCGATGAAGAAAATACCGCAAAAAGTTGACCAATCCATTGTATAAGTATATAAAATTGAGGGTTTTATTTTTTTATTAATTTCAGTAACGAATGTTGAAAATTATTTTTTTTATAAATAGAATAAACAGTGAGTTTTATGTATTATAATATATTTAAAAATGTTTGGTATGAATTGTTATTTTTTCAAATAATACGTACAGATGAAGTATGACAAAATATAATATAATACTATAAGGCAATGTACCAGTGGTTGACCATGTGCTAGTAATTGACCATCTGTCAGAAAAAATTAAAAATAAGGTTTTCAAAAATCGTAATTTTTCTGAAAGGTTATGATTGATAGACTGTAAATTATAGCATATCAGAAAAATAATCGTTTTTGGAAAACTTATTTTTTAAGTTTTTCTAACAGACGGTCAACCACTGGTGTATTACCTTACATGTGATATTTTTTACGTTATTTTCATTATTATCACGTGTATTAACGTAAAAAGGAATATTTTATGCTTTTTAACATTTTAACGTTTACATTGTATGGTTTTGTGAAAAATTCAATCAATTTTGGTTTCATTCATAATCATTATTATGTTTAGAATAATATTTTTTAGTTGTTTATGATTTTTTGATACTTATTCGATCTTATAAAAATCAAATTCAATTTAATTTTTTAATCTTCAAATTTAACCTTTTACAATTCAAATTCGACCTTAACAAAGATGATTTTTGGTTTCAAATTTCTATGATGTAAAAAATACAAATAAACGTAAGGTAATAAGGCCTATATGATCTATTTTCTGATTGATTTATTAAAAAAATGTAATCAATTATGTATATAAAATTTGTAAAAACCAACAACTGAGATTATCACAGTCAAATTGAAGAATTGACAGTATTTCATTGGTTATTATAATAATGATCTTAATGATATACTTTTTGATGGTTGAATTGAGTGATGGTTGGTTGAGTTAAGTTGAGTGTATAAGGCCGTTTTATATAATGTTTTGAAATTTTTATTCAAATTTTCAATAATAATATAATCTTTCAAATTTTTCTATATAAGATATGACTATTCATCACTAATTAAAATTGTGGATGATTGACAGAAATGATTCCAAGCAAATTTATAAAGAATGAAAATAATTATAAACCGAATCGAAACAATTTTTCCCAGAAATTACTTATATATACATATCAAACGTCAGTAGCGATCAAAGGACACGACAATTTTTCTCTTTGACATCGAAGATCACAAAAGCGGCATAATTAAGTCAAAGCCAAACGTCGAAAGACGGAAAATCTCGTCTCACCATTCATTCGCATTCGCGAATTTCCCAACCCCCCGTCGATATGAAAATTCCACGCTGAATTTCCCGCGCAAGCTCGCACATTTCAATGCGAACGGGAAAATTCGCACAGTCACCGACCCGCATTTTCCGAAAATAGGCGTCGGAGAAGAAAATTTTTTGAATTTCGAACTGTCCCCGACGGGAAAACTTCTCGAACACTTCCGCGCGGGGGAAAAACGCGGAAAACCCGGAAAAAAGGCCCCGGGCGATGACTCTTTACGGACCGGGGCGTAAAAGCGCGGCTTTGGGACCGTTTTTGCCGACGGCGGAAAAATTTTTGCCGCCAAAAGCCAATCCCGCGAACAAACAATGCGCGCCGATACAAGCGGACGTAGATTGAAAACGGCGAAGGATTTTCTTATGGAGGTGAAAATCGATTTTCACTTGTTGTGGGAATATGGAAAATTTTTCCATAATGGAATGTTTGTGCTGGCACGTAAGCGATCGATCAATGTTGATGGAAGCTTCATTTTTTTTCCATGTCTCATTTTTTTGCACGCGAGTTGTTTATAAACAGTGTTCCGTCTTAATTTTCATAAATATTTGATTTTTTTGATATCATTATCAACTTTGAAAATAATAATTGAAATATCTGATTGAGAATATGAAAAAAATATAATTAAACTTTTTTTTTTAATTATTCGAATATGATTTTAAAAAAATTAAATTCGGAGAAATTTATAAACATTCATTATGTATATATTCTTCAACATTGAAACAATAACGTCGATCATATAAATTTTACATGGAAAAGATGAATATAAATTTCGTATCCCTTTGAGATGGAACACTTACGAAAATAAATTTGCATATAAACTTTTCGTATCATAAACGAAGATTGATTGATTGATTGACAACTCTAACTCAAACACTTCAATCATTTTTATTTGTAAAGAATCATTTTTAATACGTTTTTATAAAGTTCAAAGGTTAAAATACAATAACGAAAATTTTATTTTTTTTAATTTTAATTTTAAAAACATATTTTTACTTTTTATGCCTTTTTATATTTCAAAATCACAACGTCAAGCTTGCCGCTCTATTTTTCATCAAACTTAACAATATAACCATAAACGATTATATAATTCAAGCTTTTCATCCTAAAATTCATGTTATAAACTCAAATACTACCACGAACGACTATGTCAAGATTTTCAGCGTTCAATTCTTGTTAAAAACTCATTTTTTCACCATAACTGAAATATCAACGGAAAAAAGCTCATTTTAAATTATAAAAGTTACCGTTCGAAAGCTTGACAGAGGCATCATCATATTCAACAAACGGTTAAACACAATTTTCATACAGACTTCCTTCGTGATAAAAAACCTCATTAACAATGAATATGGGAAAGTATCACGTTGTGCGGAAAACTCGCGCTTTTCAAACATTTTTCCGCGGTCGGATCGGGAATCGTTCCCGCCGGACGAAATTCGGTGTTTTATTGTTTTTCATGAACCGCACTGAATTATTCAGTCTCCAGGCTGAATAATGCATGCACAGGGCCGGATCGGGTGACGCCCATAAAATTCACCTGTGGACCGCTCTCAGAATATACACGCATTTATATTTGTATAAAAGTGGAAAAAACTTGATTTTCTATTCAAAAAATGTTGCTTAATATTTCACAAAAAAAATTTGAATTATTCAAGTTCGCACAATTCGTATTTATCAAACAATTCGAAATTCCTTGCTAAAGTATTCGTAAACTCCGAACTAAAACAAAATTTTCCAATTCAACAATTATCGCGCGACACTTTACCGAAAATCCGAACCGACCGTTTCGGGAAAACCCGAGGAATTTTCCGGCTCCGAGTCCACGCACGTTCGAGTTATGTTTCCGCGCGATGTACTCCGAAGGCGCTTTTCCGCGCAAAAGAAAAACACTTTTCCGCGGCTCTGAGCTTTCCGATAAATAAGATCGCGACCGTGCGAAGTGAGCTTTCCAGAATCCCATACAGCCCCCGCGAATCCGGGTGGAGGCTGTGGGGAAAGCCTGGCGGAAAATTCGGAAAAATCGGAGGAAAATGTGGCTTTTGTGTCCGGCGTCCGGTCACTCGGGGACCGGATGCGTGAAAAATGCGTTCGCGAAATGAAACGAATATTATATTATGTCGTGAAATGAAATGTTGTGAAATGCCTTACACAAAGATTGATGTTATCAAATATAATATTTTTTATATAAATAAAAATTGTCACAAATATTCCATTAAAATAAGATACATTGAATTGATAAACATAAATATTTTGAATATGATATAAAAAAATTCATTCAACATATAAGTGAATATTTTAATTATGCTTTGGAAAATATAATATATATACATAAAAGGATCAAATTGCTAATATTATATTAAAATAATATTGGATATATTACTAATAACACGTCTTTTATAGAAAAAATAGTAATATTATATTGTCGATATTGACTTACTTTGCCATATCTGATGTTATTTTTTTATCTTAATTTTACTTTGAAAAAAAAAAAGAAACATTAAAAAAGTCTTTAAGTAATAGTAATGACTTTTTTCATTCCAAAGCAAACGTAACTTTTTTCAATTAATTTGTCGAATTCGATCTGTAAAAAGTTGAATTTAGAATTTTAAATCTGTATTCTATTTTCTATTCTGAAATAGCCATTAATTTCAAACGCGTACTAATACTAAATTCCAAACATCCATAAATAATGTCTATAAAAAAATATAAAACACAGATGCACAAATGAATAAGCTATACTGTTTACTGTAGTTTTTGCATTCCAAAAACAACGTTTTAAACTTCAAATTCAACGCTTCATACTTCGAATTGGACTTTTTTCACTTCAAATTCAACAAATCAACCAGAATTCATAATAATGAAATTCATTGAATACTATTATATACAACGATCTCAATAATACTTTCCACAGTTCAATTCGAAGTTTAAAACTTTGAAGGTGAAGTGTAAAAACTGTATGAGTGTTTTTAAATAATATAATAAGTGATTTTATGTGATTTTTTTTCTCGGATTATGTAATATATAAAATCGGATTTTTTTTTAATGTTTTTACGTTTATGTTATATATAACTTTCTTATAGTCTAATTTGAAGTTAATACATCTAATTTGATGTTTTGAACATTGAATGTGTATTAAAATCAAATAATCAATACAAAAACATACAAAAAAATTTAACAATCCTCCCACACATCGACATTCTCAACCAACGCAAAATCTCTTACATCCGCGCCGCGAAAAACCCACCGAAAACCGTCGGATTTCCCCGAAACAAAAACGCAAATTAATTACAAAACAAACGCGACCGACTCAGAAACGTTTCAGATCCACTTTATCATGTAGAACATCTCGCATGAAGCGTTGAAACGTTGTGTAATTTGACTTGGGACACGGGATCAGGCCCGTCACTCACGCAACCGAACACGGCTCTCCATTTCACAGCCGTGTGCCGCTGAAAGGGGCACCTCACTCGAAACGTTTTGCCCATAAAACTGTGTGTATGTGTATTTATATATATATAAACATTCACTCATATGTGTGTACGTGTGGGGCTATTCGTGTGTGTGTTGTGTGTGGTCGTCGCCGAAGGAGGTTTTGGTCTTTGATGGGCTTGAGAGTGGTGTACGTGCTTCTGATGTGTGTGGTGGTTGATAGTCGGGGAGGTTTTTTTGGGTGGGGTTTTTGATGTTTTTTGGAGGTTGTTGTTGTTTCGAGAAGGTGGTGGTTAAGGTTCGAATGTTGGTGTTATCGTTGAAGTCGTTCGGAAGTCGGTGCGGTTGGATGGAAATTGGAGGAATTTGTGTGATGGCTTCTGGAGTTGATTTAGAATGTATTGAGAAGCTGAAAATTAAAAGGTTTTTGTGCAGTTTGAATAAAGAAATTTTTTGGTTAGAATTTAAAAATATGGATATAATCGTATTGTTTTGATAGATAAAAAAAATTTATACGTATAAAAAATAATTTTCAAGAGACTACTTCAGTAATCTTTATCAAATACCAAAATTATTTTTTTCTAAATTTCAAAATATCAATAATATTTTTTGTCATAATACTCCCGAAACTTTTTATACACGGTTTCGAAATAGTATATTTCAAATAAAAAAAAAAATGATTATTTTTTATTTTTCACTTTAAAACGGTATAAAAACATGTATTATTATGCCACAATAGTAAATTTCGGTGGAGACGGAATAAAATTATAATTATTAAATTTAAAAAAATGATATTTTTTGAAGATTTCAAATACTAGAATTTGTCATATTACACATCTTTTAAAAAGTATATTTGGATGAAAGTTCCAACCAAATATACTGATGCAACCAATCTTCAATTTTTATATGGTCACCATACGTATTTTTTTAATACGATAATCTTTGGACCGTATTCTTCATCTAAAAACAGGAAGGAGTATATTTATTTTAATAACCGACCACCTTTATATATTTAAAATTCGACAATCTGGAAACATGGCGGCGTTCAATTGAAAACATTTCATAACATTTTGAAACGTTAAAATTGGTCGAATGTCCATCCTGAAAATCACCCATGCGGACTTAACGAGTGTCATAACAAAGCACGTTCTACACCATTTGCGACTATCCAAAGCCGAATCTAAAACCACCCTATGCAAAACCGAAACGTTACGTGTCAAAGTTACATTGATTGTTCGCAAAGACCGAAACTTTGTGGACTTGAACATACAAGACTATATTTTCATATATTATACAACCTTTAAAATTTTATATATTTATTCTTCCTCATATTATTCCAATGATGATGAAAATTTCTTCATATAATTATTAAATATCTTCAATCACAATATATACTTTAACAATAGTTTTATTAAAAATAATACTCGATAGATTATCACATATATTTAATACCCTATATAAGACAAAACGTTCAATCGTCTATGAGAAAGCTACAAGATCCGCCGACAAAGAGAACGCGCCAGGATTTGCATATAAACTGTGCTGAAGACAAGTGTATGCATTTATATACGTATAATTCCGAAAGGACTAGTCCTTTGTACACAACTGTTGCAAAATACGAATGACAAAAATGTGCTGAAAGAACGCCCCTTGTGGTCTCAGTTGTTCGCTGAAAGGATTTATGCGTTTTGCGAGTGGGAACTGTTGGAGATAGTTGAGATTAACTGGGGCTAATTTTTTTCGTTTTGGATTATGTTTCGAGTTGTAAAGTTGGTTTGTCGGGAAAATTTGAATTATGCGAGTCAACGTAGGTGAAAAAAGTCAAAATGATTTTTTTTTAATATGTTTAGTTCAGATTTAATATAATACTAATACTTTCTGACGGTTGAATTTGATATGCCAAAGATAAAATTTTATAAAGTCGAAAGGTTAAATTCGAAATTTTAAAGTTTGAATTTAGAGTAAAAAAGTTATCGTCAAATACATTTTTTTTCATCATCAACGCTAAGCTATATGTGATGTAATTTATAAATGAATTTAATCACATATTAATAGAAAATAGTCGAAATTCAATAAGAAAATTCTAAAATTTTCAAACAGTCGAAACTTCAATAAAACTTTATACTACAACCCGCCTAAAATTTTCTATCCGGAACACATTTCTTTCAACCACAACAATGTCATCAGCAATCCTCGACCAAACCCAACCTTTCACAAACCACAAATCACAATCAGAATAATGATAATCGACATCAATCATTACATGGGCGGGGTGTTGAGACACATTTATAAATAAAATACATTTAGCGAGTGCACGGCCACTGTAGCGATCTATTTCAATTACTCTGACGGGTATTAATACGGTCGAGTACATTTCAATTTCAATAATTAATCACTTGGGCGGGGATCGTAAACTGTCGGTGAAAAATATCCCTTTATATGTCGCTTTGTATGTATTCTATAGGGGATTTTAGAGAGATTTTTCTGTCCCATGGATAAATCGCGAATTCTTTGAAATTCTCAATAGATTCGTTGAAAATTGTTGTTTTTACATTAAAAAATATAATAAATCGATTGTGAAATATTTTTAATTTTTTAAAATGGTTTTATATTTCAATTCCAAACATTAAAACTTCGAATTCAATCTTTCAAAAATCGAATTCAACAACCTCAAAGTATCACATTGTTAAGACCGTTGTCATAATAACCGATAAAATTTTCATTAATTACTATCTCAATGGTCTTAATACAATTAAGACTCTTCAAATTCAACATTTTAAACATCAAATTTAACTTATCACAAATCAAATTAATTTATCAAAAAGTATCATATAATATAATTAATCATATATGATATAGTCTTAAGATCATTATCATAATAATCGATTAAATTTTCATTAATTACTATGACAATGCTCTTAATATAATTTATATACATCAAATTCAATGTTTTAAACTTGAAATTGGACGTTTTATATTTGTGATTCAATAAATCAACAAGAACTCACAGTAATGAATTTCATTGATTACTAAATATTATATATAATGATAACGGTATAAATAATATTAATCTATAATTCAATTTCAAGTGTAAAACGTTGAATTTGAAGTATAAAAAATATATAATACTTTTCGATGGTTATATGATGGCTTAATTTGAAGTGTAAAACCTGTGTAACAAAACGATCAATCGAATCAAATTTAAAAGATTAAACATTGACCTTCAAAACAAAAGTTTTGAGTCTCGATTTTCAAACGCGGTATAAATATCGAAAAACTCGTCCAATATTGCTTTTTAAAAACAAAAAACCTTTTGATTTTCGAAAGCCTTCACCATTTTCCAGTTCGATAACATAATTCGGTTTCCGATATCCCATTAGTAGAGCAAACTCGTTCGCAAAGTCCGACTATTCGTTTGCGGATTCGGTTTCGTAAACAGATTAAAAAGTCCTCCGCAACAGCGTTTGTTAGACAAACCACGTGAATGTATAAACATGACGATAAACTATTAAAATGTCTGGGTTTTCAGGTGATTTTTGAACGGAAGATCAATTTTGGATTTGGGCGTTGTGTGACGTTGAACTTTGTGTAGTTTGATGGTTGATTAATAGTGCCATTATGCGAACTAATTCTAATCTGATGAGGGCCATTAATTGTATGTAGAGGATTACGTTTCTGTAATAAGAATGATTTATTTTGTATTATTTTGAATGGCGATTGATAAAAATAGGTCGCCAGTTCGAAAATATATTGAATTGTAAAAATAAATGATTGATTCAATTCGAAGTGTTGTGAATTGTTAAAATTATTCAGTTTCAAATTTTAGGAATTATGTTTTATTATAATTTAATATACATGTATGCTAATTAGTGGCGTTATAGTGTTTAAAAATTATATACGGACATATAAATTTTTATGATGAATAATAATATGTATACAATATTTATATTTTTAAAATGCAGTATTCATTTTAGGCGTGTTTCATATTTATTTATTAAAATAATTTATATAGTTTTTCTAGTTTTTAAATATATGATTAGCATTTTAAATCTTAATTAGAATGAAAATTATTATTTTAAATACGAACAAAGCTTTTTTAATGCAACATGTTCTTAAATCACCTTCAATATATTTCCATAATGCTAAAAACTTTTATCAGACTAAAATATTATTTTCCATCAAATATCGTCAACACTTTGACTAAACTTTTTCCATTTTGCAGTTAATTCACATTCTCATACAAATTAAAACTTGTTACTAAAAGTGCTTATATAAAACAGGTATACTAAAAGTACACTGAAATCTCAATTGGGCGAACGCTTTGTGGAAATTGAGTCGTTTTTCGCCATGCTGGCTCACTTTTGAGCTTTCCTTTAGACAAATCGCTTTATTAAAATCTCGACAGGGGGTCTCCCATAGACGAAAAGCCTTGATTAAATCCCTGCTACGTTAAACACAATGAATAACCATGATATTAAATAAAACCATTGTTTGCACTTCTCTCATAAAAAATCTATAAATTATAATGTTAACATTCAATACAAAAATTATGAAAATAACTTAGGTTCGCTCGGTCGAACTTTTCAGAGAAATTGTTATGAATCAGTCAGTTTATTCGACTTATAGAACCTTAAAATATCTAAAAAATAAACTTTTCGGGAACATTCCCAATTTACTTATCGACATGGTGTATTTTTATATATTTTCCCGGTCATATATGAAATATTCAGCGAGCGAATTCGTTTCACTTTTCGGGCGTGCGTTCGGAAAATTTTACCCCCTTCATAAAAGTTGATTAAGCCCGACCTACACCCGGAATACCGATGAGCCTTAGGCCTGTGAATATCTAGCAAATAAATAAACATGCAAATAAATCGGACAGAATTCGCTAGATTTAATTAACGCCCTTAATCCCAAAATTTTACGGTCGACCGCGCCGAGAATCGCCCAGTACCAAAATCGTATTAAATTATTTCTATGTTATTTAATTGATTTTTATGATTTATTAGTCTTTTTAATGAATATAGAAATTTTATTTATAAATATTATATATTAACGTCATTATCGTATGAAATTTGTATAATGTTTTTATGACAATTAAATTTTAACAATAGTGGAAAAATGAATTTTAATAAGTTAAATATAATATAATATTATGTTTATTATATGCTGTTGTAACTATTTATTGATCATATTACATGTCGCTAAGCATTGATAATTTATAAAAATCGAAGTGTTCAGTAATTTGACTCAACTGGTTAGTGTAAAAATATATTCGGTACAAATACATCTAAAACTCATTTTAAACAGTATTGAAACGACACAGTTTACGAAAAAGAACCGATTATTTTTTACATTATTTTTTATTCACTTTAACATGGTATAAAAAATATTATTATATCACAACGATAAAATCTGGATCAGACCAGTATGTAATTTAAGTTATTAAATTAAAATTTAAAATGCTTTTTTAATGATTTTATATCGAAAAATTTTGCCACATCACACGTTTTTTATGAAATATACTTAGGTTGATGTTCTATCAAAATACACTGATAGAACCTATTTAAAAAAATTTGTATGATCACCATAAATTTTTTAATGATAATCTCTAGAACACATCCGTGTCAAAAGAGTTTTGAATGTACTATTTTTTTTTGTTATATTTTAATAAAATTTCACATCCTTACACTACAACACGATTTAATTTCCATTATAACTTCAAAATAACAATTCCAACACAAAACAAGCGCATTATGGACTTAGTTTTTCTATTAATGGCACGACCAGCGCGCACACACTATTTTCTAAATTCATAATCCAATCTTAATTAGCTTAATTTATCCGTTTTAATTATAAACGAGCAATGGCGACCTCATTTGCGCCACCATCTACACCATAATATCCTTTTACCGCGAAATGAGTTTTGAAAGTTTAAAGCGTTTCGGCACTTAACTATAATGCAAATATAGTTTCAATGACGCCCGAAGCTCGGCAATTTTAATTTTATGAATTTTGCAGTAATTCCGCAACAACCTCCGTCGAGAATTAATTCGCGATGTTCATTTACAACACTGAACACCGCCGTTGGAATTCATCGGCGGGAAATTTATTAATTTCGAAATTAGGCCGATATTGTCGACTTGAGTTGTGTAAAAGAGGGGCGATGGTGTAAATTTGTGTATTATCAATTTTTGGAATTAGCTTCGTTTAGGCTCAGAAATTTTCGTGCGGACGATTTATTATGTCGTGTTTCTTATGAAATTTGGGGTATATTGTATAAAGGTTTTTATTAAAAATTATTCGTATTTTATCTACAAATTTATGGTTTTTTTTAAGTACTTTGATAAACGCACATAAAATTAATCGATCATGAAAATTATATTAGATGTCATGACTGAAATTTATTCACCATAAATTTAACATTGCTAAATTTTCTATCAATATGTTTATGTCGCTTCCACTTTAACAAAATTTCTCACTTTTTCAAATGTTTTAAAGGAAATTTTAATAAGCATTATCACAAAAAATCGACCATTTTAGATAAAATATTTTCCTGGTTACTATTATCATATTTCATAATGTAAGCATGAACTATTATAATATCTCTAACCATTTTCTAAACTATCCTAAAACTAAAACTAAAACATTCAACGTCTATAATATTATATGATGCGCAATATTCACGAGTTTTAATGCATTCTAATTTAGCCTATATGCCCATTAAAATAACGGCTATAATAGCTACACTATTTACATCATTCTCAAGCTTGAAAATCGCGAGCTCCAAATTTAGTCTTTATGGTCATTATAATAACGGCTATAATCGCTAAACAATCTTATATTCTGGAAACATTTCGCAACAGCACGGTTATAAAATATTTTTGTATAGATATATTTAACTTTTATTTGATAACGTGATAGTATGTTATCAATTCACAGCCGATGTTATTAACATCGGGTATATACACCATTCTCTATATATAACAAACGGGCATCGACTTTTCGCAACGGAACGGTTATAAAATAATGTTGCATGGATATATTTAATTTTTATTTTATTACTTAATAGTATGGTTATCAATTCACAGCCGATTTTATTAACATCGGGCATATACACTATTCTCTATATATATAACAAACGGGTATCGACTTTTCGCAACGGAACGGTTATAAAATAATGTTGCATGAATATATTTTATTTTTATTTTATTACTCAATAGTATGGTTATCAATTCACAGCCGATGTTATTAACATCGGTCATATACACCATTCTCTATATATAACAAACGGGTATCGACTTTTCGCAACGGAACGGTTATAAAATATTATATTTTTGCAT